>VZSC01004477.1:109026-158878 GCA_013398225.1 Steatornis caripensis
TTTTTTTTTTTTGGTTCATAGAGCTTTGCTTTTTCTGTTTTCCATTACACAATTTTATGCCATTACTGTGGATGAATTAATCTCGTGAGCATGGCTGTGGCTCTCCTTTACTGATGGGGAAGGAGGGCAGGAAGAATGACTTCAGTGCTCCTTTAATTACTGATCTCATTAATTACCCTCCAAACCAAGCAGGTTTTTGCTCAGAGCTGTTTCCACAAGCCAGAATGTCCTTCTGGAACTGGTTTACACCTGAAAGGGTAATTGCTTCCTGACTCTACACTTACGTATTTCCAAAATCCAAAAGCATCTCATCCAGCTTCATCATACGGCTCCTCCCTCTACAAAACTGGGCTTGCCCCAGTTAGGAAAATTCCTCGTTTAGCTTCATCTTAAAATACCTGGCTGATAACCCAGGCATAGCCTGTAGCTGGAATTGCTGGTCCTCTGCATGCCTGATATGGTCAGGACCAGGTTTTCCATCTTTTGGTTTATATCTTGAAATAACTGGCACGGGTGAAATCCATGCAGGCAGGCTCAAATTGGACAGGGCTGTACATGAGCACCCACTCAGCAAATGCTCACCGTGGGGCTGCTCCTGCTGCAATTACTGAGTGCTGTGTCCTGGCCAACGGGAGACACTGGTACAGTGCCAAAGGAGCAATCAAAGCAGAAAAAACCCAGCTAACCCGACCCACCAGAAGACCGCTTTCCTCTCGTGAACCCCAAACAAATGTGTTTCTGGCAAGGAAGGAGGATAAAAATGATCCCCTCTTTGTGGGTGCACCGCACTGGCTCAGTGCTGCCGTGTTGCTGCTCTATAAGCACTTTCTGAGTGATGTGACAGCTTCCCTGACTGAAGTAATTCCAAGTACTGTAACATGAAGTGTCAAGGCAGACAGTAGAAAACATTTCAATACTTTTCATTAGAACAAAGCACTAGTCTCTTGATGGCTTTCAAATGCATATTGTTTAGCTATTATGTGCTAACCTTGACTATTATATTCCAAGCACAATAGCAGTGGGAGCTTTCTGCTTTTTTGTTCATTAGTGATCATGGTAAGAGGATTTCTTATTTTTTGCAGGGTCAGTAAAATACTCAGTTAAAAGAGAAAAAAAAAAGAAAAAAAGAAATATTTATGTTGTCGTAGCAGTGAGAAGGAAGTCTGAGGTCTCCCCTCATGTCTCAATTTTCAGGTGGGTAAGATGGCTCCCAGTATGCATTTTTACCCCAGCGTGGCTTGTATCTCTCTTGACAGAAATCAAAGACTGCAAGTGCATCCTGCCTAGACTGCTCGCGTGACTAGTGACAAGCTGATGCTAAAGTGACTGCAGTGTTAGCTACTGAATGCCTCAGGCAGCATACAGCAGGTAAATGGTTAATTAAAATGATTCTTCAAGGATACCTTTAAGGGAACATGGAGCCTTTCCAAATCTCTGCAGGGAGTTATTGATGGAAATTGCTGCTCCATGTTTTCTCTCAGGGATATGCACATGGTGGGTTACCTTAACTATTTCTACATTTTTTCCATCTGACCATGAGGTTCCTGAGATGGGAAGATTAAATTGCTCCTGTAAGAACGAGATGTGGCACAGGTGAAAGCCAAAGATAAAGATACAAAAATGTGTAAGCAGCACACGAAAACTCCTGACAAAGCCTGAGCTGTTTCCTAGGACCAGGTGGACCATGCATCCTGGAGGACAGATGTTCTCCTTTTATCTCAAAGGGCTTTGTAACCTCTGCTTGCCCAAAGGCCTGATTGATTTTTTGCCCCGTCATCCAGAACTAACCTTTTCCAGTTTCCACCATCTCATCTGTTCCTCATCTTTTTTTTCCCCCCTCACCTCACTCTTAATTTTTGAACAGCAGCCTCATTTTGTTCTACTTACTAAACTCTTTCTCAAAGTAATGCAATTCCCATCCCCATCCGAATCCTTCCTGATCTTTCAATCTCTTCCCACCCATTCCTACCTTCTCCCTTGCACCACCTCTCACTCCCATTTTTTCATACCCCAAGCTCGAACTCTAAGATTACCCTCTCCCACTGCCATCCCTTCCCCTCCAGTGGCTTCAGCTCTTCCCTCTCTGCTATTTGATTTTTTCTCCTTCCTGGGTGCCAACATCTGACAGAGAAGGAGTCACTGATTATATGTCTTCATTGTAATTAAACTGGGCCAGAGCCCATTCTCTGGCACTAAGAGCAAGTGGCATAGCCTGGCTCGCATCCATACAGCTAAACTCTCTTCCTCCCATAACAGGATGGCTTTATTCTTTCTGCCTACTGGGAACAGCCCTTGGCAAGTGCTGCTCCCTGAACCCTGCCCAGACGCAGTCTCTGAGAGTACTCCCTAGGACAAGCCAAAGCTGTGCCAGGGAGCACGCTAATAATTAAACGCTATAGACTATGCCACAGGCCTCGGTGCTGTTTAATTTACTCATAAAAACACAGCTGAGAGAATGGGAGAGGCAATGTCCTTGCTTTCAGCTCAGGTACAGACCCACGCTGCAGCTGCAGGGGTCGGTTTGGCCTGTGCGAGGACAGCAGACTCTGAAGGCTGAGCGTGAGCCTCTCGAAGTCGTTGTCTTTCAAGTCTAAACTTGGCTAAATAGGGGCAGGGTTTTTTAATCTAGTGGGGGTGTGGAAAGCATGTCCTTGGTTAAACTCCTGCCCTCCAGCCACCACTGCCAGTTCCTGCCCCTAAACGCAAGCTTCCAAACAGTTCCTTGGGGTTTTTAAATATGAGTGAAAAAACATAGTTATTCTTACTTTCCCCCTGAGGTGAGGACAGCAAAATTCAGCATAAAGAGAACACCCACATGGGGAAGTTTAGCTCCTTTAGTTAACATTTAGCAAAATCTGTAGCAGCAGAGAGCAGGGTCTTACTGTGTGTAAAGCATTTTAGTAGTAAGTGATAACACCTCTATCTGCCACAAAAAAGTTTGGATATACATGCAGATGGGGGGCGGGGGGGCAGGGGTTGCTGCTGGCATAACTCTGTTGACAAATCGTATTTACCTGAGACCAAACCGATGCTGTATCAAAAGGAAGGTCCTAAGCTTTCTGTGTGGATTTGGGAATGGTTTTCTGAACCAGGTAAATGTGAGATGATTGTGCGAAGACAGAGGTAGTGTTGGTCCACTGGCTGCGTGGCAAAGCACTGCAAACCTGGGACTTTGCTCTGACCCGGGGGTAAATCCCATGTGGAAATCCTCCATAACCAGTGACTCTCATATTCACCCCTCTTGTTTTTATATTCTGAAAGGGTTTGAGATAAATAGCACATATACACCCAGATGTGTGACACACCTGGTGCCTGTATGTATGTGTGTGTATTTATAGGTCGCCGAAGTCTAACGTCACTACATGTTGAAATGATTAAAGTAGTAAGGTACGTTACTGCTGTTTCCATGGCTTTGGAAGTGTTACATACAGCCAGTAGTAAAACCAATAAATAATCAGTGCATTACTTAATTCTAATGTTATTTCTGAAATAACCATGTATATTTTCTGAAGATTTTGCATGTCTTTTAAGCCTGAAATAATACGCAACCAATGTCTGTAATCTACCGGTTTACTTTTTTCATGTATATTTCTAGATTGGATCCCTGGTGCTCTGCACTAACAATGCAGAAACGTCTTGAAAACAGCTTTTCAGTCAGTGAGTGTTACCTGCAATTTGTCTTGTACTAAAATTTCAGATTTGGCCCTGCAGACAATAATATGTTTATCATCTCATGCTTCATGTAACCACCTCCTTGTGTATAGCATGAGCAAGGATGACTGAAATACAGGGATTACCGAAGTGTTCTGCGCGCCATTTTGTCCCCAGTTCCCCTTGTTTCCTTTTCCCAAGCTGCCACCCCAGGATTTTGTCCTCTCCCAGTGTAATGATAGCTGCGTGGGAGGTTGGAGTTGGGTTCCTCAGCCCCACGTCTTGTTGTGTGGTCCGAGGCAGAAGAGTTATCTTTTGCAATACAGCCCACGTGCCGGGCTGCACGCCTTAGCTTGGGGTGGGGGTGATCCTTGCTCATCTATCTAGTACAAGGATGTTTGCTTCCTCCAGTTTCTTTTTTCCCCCAAACAAAATCCTATTGTCTTTGTGTGAAACCAAAACAGATGTTCAAATTACATGTGTGCACAGTAGGTTCATCCAAGGCAATGGAAAAGCTCTGATGGGCCTATCTTGTGTTAGAGGTGTAAGTAACAGTGTCTTTGTGCACCNTAGTACAAGGATATTTGCTTCCTCCAGTTTCTTTTTTCCCCCAAACAAAATCCTATTGTCTTTGTGTGAAACCAAAACAGATGTTCAAATTACATGTGTGCACAGTAGGTTCATCCAAGGCAATGGAAAAGCTCTGATGGGCCTATCTTGTGTTAGAGGTGTAAGTAACAGTGTCTTTGTGCACCGTGTGGGAACTGACAAGACTGTCTTGCTAGGGAGATTGGCAGCAGAAGACTATTAATGCGCAGATAAAGGAAGAGCGTTATCTCCCAGTGTTGTTCGAGTCATTGGCAAATTTCCCTTTGACTCCAGCTGAGATGGGAGTTGAGCTGAGATGCTTTCCTTTTTATGGACGGATCTTTCTTTTCAACTGAGAGATAAGGATTTTTGGAGAGGAAAGCCAGTGACTGTTAAGACGGAAGATGGCTGTGAAAGCAGCAACGGTGTTGGCAGATCTGAGTGCTGCGAGACCCATACGTAAATGCTTGAACAGGCAAGAAGAGGTTTCCAAGCTGGGACCCTAACTGCAGACAAATAGGGCAGAGCAACCAAAGGGAAAGGCAGGGCACCAGAGCAGAGGTGAGGGCTGGGAGGAGCAGGCCACAGGGCTCAACGCAGTGCAGAGAGCACCCAAATCTCGGACCTTTGATCTCCACTTGGTGTGTCACTTCGGTGGCTCAGCAGGCTCATGGAAGAATGGTTATCAAAACACTGTCAGTCTCTCTGAAAGAGGGAGAAAAAGGCAGCTAAAACGCAGAGTCTATAATTAAAACCAGATTCAAACTGGCATCTAAAACTTGTTCAAACAGATCTAATGCCTTCTGCTGGTTTGCTACTCTTCACACCTTTCCAGGTCACCCATGCAAACACTGCAAGCGTGGAATTTGCTTCTGGGAGACGCTGTATTTTCTTCAAACTGAGAAGAGCTCTGGGCTTTGCAGCTTTGCAGTTTTTGGCACAATCTATCCCATTTTCTTTTTCCTCCTGCCCTGTGTGGGTGGAAGTTCTGTGGAGAGCACAGCAAGGTCCACACAAGAGCTGAGCAGAAGAGGTTCAGGGAGGCTTTCCACTGAGGAAATGGAGACCTTGTGCTGGAAGCCAAGTGTCCTCAGCTGGACCCCATTTGAGCTCACTGTTCCCTCTTCTGCTCTCAGGAAGGATTTAAACCTTTCCAATACAATCTGGCATAATAGCCGGGGAAGATCTTGGATTTCTATGGATTTTGGCTCAGGTCAGACTTCTTTCCACTTCACAAGGGAAGTGCACCGACCGCCTGATTTGTGCACCCACCTTTTGCTGGGGCTTTATGAACACTTTCATGACACGGAGCCTTTCCAGCAGTATATGCTCATGCTGACCCCGCTGCCCAGCAGATGTGTATGGCCCTGGGCCATAGAGCTGAGGACAAGAGGTGGGCTGACAGGAGTGACTCTTAGTGTTTCTCTCCCTCTTTCTCTTCCTCCCAGTTTCTCCCAGCTAGGCAATGCTGCCAGTGCCAGTGTGGGAGCTCGTGTAGCTCTTCTGTGAACTAGAGCTTCTTTCTAAAAGTGTTCTTCCATTTTAGTGAGTTAAATCACCTCAGACAGGGATCTGATGGACACTGGAATTAGCACAAGGCTGTGACCATGGTGGGGGGAGAGTACACTTGGGGCGTTGGCTCTTTTTGGTGGTTGTTGAATCAGTTTACCATGTCTTAAGCGAGTATGGTGACTGCAACACCTCTTTCCAACACTCCAACAGAGAAAAGAAACGACAGCGTTTTCTGGCTTTATTGCAGCACTCTAATATTGTACTTAACCTTGCTATCTTCCTTGTGTGAGCTTTGCTTGTGTTGGTGCTGGGGAACCTGCTTTCTGCTGTGTCCTGCTGAAAGGCTTCAATGGGTCCTTTGTACCGGTGTGACTACCTCTACCTGAGACAGATGCTGTTCCCACAGGAGTACCAGGGAAGCCTGGCACGCTGGGCACTCGGTGGCTGGAATTGCTGATCATCTTGTGGTACCGAAGGCTTCAGACCTCTCTCTGTGCAAGGGCTTGTTGAACCAGGGACTATGAGGTCTCAGAAGCAATTTGTGAATGGCTCTACTTAAGGAATAGGGCTGTTGTATAGGAAAGGGCTTAGCTCTGGTGGAGAACACTTTACCTTAGATACCCTCAGCCAGCCAGCCCCAT
Source organism: Steatornis caripensis (assembly GCA_013398225.1). Classification (NCBI taxonomy): domain Eukaryota; kingdom Metazoa; phylum Chordata; class Aves; order Caprimulgiformes; family Steatornithidae; genus Steatornis; species Steatornis caripensis. The sequence goes on from VZSC01004477.1 coordinate 115,419, forward strand.
CCAATCAAGTGGAATTCCCCTTTGATTTTTAATTAACTCTCTTCCAAATTCAATGTTTCCTTTTTTAGAGGATGCGAAGAAGGCACAAACCTAAACTTACTGAAGGCTTATTTTTCTGTCAAGACTCAGCAGCAGAATACTACACATGGGATTCTGAAAAGATACCCAGATTCTCTGAAGGGAGATTGCTGATTTTGCCTCCTTCACTCTAGATCCAATATTCTTGTCAGGAATACAAAAAGCATGTCTCAGCAGGCCAAAAGGATCTTCAAGCATGTAACTGTCATGGAAGCCAGTGCAGGCTGAAGGATGGGAGTGGCAGAAATGATAGGAATAACTCCGCTAACGTGTTCCTAGAGATGCTGAAGAGAGGGAACTTGTTACATTGAAGTGACTAAACAACTCATTGCCCACGAGCAGCAAGAGACAGCTGCTCCCTAAGGGACGGCAAGCTGGGAGAGGAGGGTAACTCCAGCCTGGGCAGTGATGAGGTGAAGTCTCGTAGGGTATGAACGTGGTGGGCAGAGCTCAATGGCTCCAATGACATTCCCAGACCAGGCAAGAGGTGACCCAGATCGAGGGTCCACACAAGGAGTACAGTCAGGAGGAAACGGATCCAGAGCCAGAGCCAGAGCTGGCCAAAAGGCTACAACACGGATCCAAAGTCTGTGCAGGAGACGGGGCCACAGATAGGGCTGGAGACAAGCAAGGGGGTAGCGCTGTGCCTATACAGGCCAATAATTTGCACTCGCTTCTTTTGTAATCAAGATACCCTGTGATTTTGGTCGCTCCAAGGTACTCCTGAGTCTCACTCTGTATCCAGAATGTTTTGGATGCCACATGACAGGGAAACAATGTGAACTGAGGAGAATAGCATGGTATCTTCCCTAACATTCACTTATGGTAAAAAAACCCATTACTTCCAGCGAAACATTTGCTGGATTGTCTTCTTTTTAAATGGATTTTCATAAGGCTTTTTGAATCTTTCAGACCGAATTTAAAATAATCAATAACCATGCTAGAATTAGTGGGTTTGGGTTTTATTTAGTGCAGTACACGGGTCTTTGGACAAAAGGTCATATGATCTCTCTTTGATGAATGGCATTATTAGAACGAATTTGCTATCTGGGCAGAGATGATCTATTTCAAGCATCATCCAATATTTGTAAGATAAAAGTTGATATTTTTGTTACCACATGTATTTTCCTAAAAATGCAGATTTATCCAGCATAACAGACCAGCTTGTGTTGAATTGTCTCAAGGACTGAAACATGTATATTTTGTTATTATAGAGTCATCTTTATGATTTTTATTTTATGGATTTTTGTCTGATGTTCAGGGGAACAACATCTGCTACATACAATTTGAAGATGTTATTGAATACCTCAAAATTAGAAGAAAAAAAATCAACTATTCACAAAGCTCAACACATTACCATTATCACAGGTACCGTTCCTCCTTTTGCAAAGCATTTAAAAGGCCAGTTGTGCAAGATCTAGGTATTGTTATTACTGTTTATTCTTATGTTATTATCTCTGTTCCACACCACTAATCATGTTTTATTTATCAGTCAAATTTTGCATTATTAATGGAGGATAAAATTCAAGGTCTAATTTCAGAAGAACAAACCCTCTGCTCTCAGGACAGCCATTAGATTGTCCCTCCAATTGTCTTGCTCACCTGTCCCCTTTACATGGTACATTATTTATTCTAGACTGGTATTTTCCTCAGAAATGTTTGATTTTTTTTGTTTGTTTGTTTTGAATGGACAGTCATCTAAAAAAGGACTTAGTGTCATCTCTCTAGCTTTTGTAAGAGCAAGGAGAATGGCTGCCTCCTGAAGTTGGCACCTGGGAGGGATGGAGTCCCCTTGGTGAAAGGCACGTAATGAAGTTGTGCTGCAAAGCAAAAATCATCTGAGAGCAGAAAGTAGGACAATGTTGTGAATATAAAGTTGGGAGCCTCCAAGGAGTGCCTGTGAGTTAATTGTTAGGCTTTCAGTCTCTGGGGCCTCTTGACCATGTCTTCCTTGCCTTCCTTCTTGACCTGCCAGGGCCTGCCCATGAGGACTTCCTTGTCCTGCAGATCCTGCAGACCCTCAGCTTTCACCTACAGCTTTTTACCTACGTGCCCTTAGCTTTGCAGTGGGATGAATAAGCTTGTGATACGGCTTACACTAAATTAACTTGCTTGCTCCCTGCTCCCTTGACTCTTCCATTAGAAGGTAGCACAGACATCCCCTGGAGACAAGGCAGAGAGCTCTGGAAGACATGCTTGGAAATGTCAGCCTAAAATAGAGTCTGGATTTTGTGAGTAAGAGTGAAAAAAGAGACCTTTAAGTGATCAGCTCCTCTCCAGTGCTACGGAGATTCACTGGCTGCTTTGGGAGTTTCAAGTTAGTGAAATCGGGGTGTTTAGCCATATGCCAAAGACAGACTAGTGACTTCAGGTGTCTTAATACTGCAGTGCCTAGAAATGCTGTAAAGAGAACAAGAGAGATTAGATGTAGTGTATGGAAATTAAACAGTTTTGACATGTCTTTAGGCACCTGATACGGGAGCAGCCAAAACCTCTAATTACCTGAAAGTTTGGCTCCACAAGTACATAGGGAAGCTGAGCACTGGGCTTTCTTTTTAGAAGAAAGGGGTGTTAAACATGCAGTGATTCAACGGTATTTATACATAAAAAAAAGAAATTTTCCATCTGCTTTTTGTTTTCCATACAGAGACACTTCAAACACTTCCTCACTGTTTATTTTTGTAAACTAACGTATAAAAACATACATACAACTGTATAAATACACAATACTGGACAGTGGAGGGGCGGGTGTGTGTACATGTACACACACGCATACATTAAATTAAAGTTTGGCGGTGGATCCAAAACTACTTATTTGTGTAGTAAACACACCCTACATTTCAGCCCTCAGCACGGTCCCTCAAGAAGTATGGTAGTGTTAAGAAAATACATTTTTGAACAATTTGGGACACTTCCCACACAGGAAGACAGGAAAGGTCCCCTCCTGCTGAATGCACAGTGGCTAAACATGGCTCTGGCCCCAGCGGGGCTGCAGCTGTGCTCCTGCAAACCTCACTGAGGACACTGCAGAAACGGCACGCTGCCCGTTTGGATCCACCGGCAGCAGTTTTCCAATTCCAAGTACCGCATCACTCCCTGGCACACGTAATTTCCCCCTCAGTGCCTTGGTGGCTGTATCAGAAAGCTGTGCAAAGCCTGGTTGAACACGGGAACTTCTGCACCTTGTACATCTTGTGTGCAGGGTGAGCCAAAGCAAATCCTAAGTTATCTCGTTGCATTTGGAGTAGTGACAACTCTTCGACACGTGGAAAGGGGCCAGCTACCAGACCAGCTCAGTTTTCCTTGTTTAATCTCTTAAGCACATTTTCAGGCTTAACTGCTTGAGTGGCAGAACCCCCATCAGCAATTTAAAAAAGCAATTCTTTTGAATCTATTCAGAAAATATTTGTATCTGCAAGATTCTGCCCAGCTACTGCATATTAGAAATGGTATGAATCACTCTGAAATATTAATTGATAAGATTCATGACCTTAAAAACATTATTAAGAGTAGGATATAAGGCATGCACAGTTTCATTCTGGCCAGGGGGGACTCAGCATTTTGATGCAGGAGTGTTAATTATCACAAAGATAGTACAAAAATCTTTTGTGGAAAAGAAAAGTTCCCTATATGATCAGTTGTGCATTACGCTCTTCGCTTAACACGAAAACATACACCAGATGAGTTACAACTCTGCAAATCCCTACTGGAAAAGTCACTTTTCCAGAAAGTATTTTTTTCATACCGCTGTGCTCTTCTGAGCCGCCATAGCAAAGGCACGAGTGGCAGCTCTGTTTCCTCTGATCTTCCAGCTACTAACCGTTCAGTTTTCGTAAGAAGGCTCTATTGTCTGTAGTTATTGAATGACATTTAGGAAGATTTCCATTTGTGTTTTTCTGTGCATGCAGTGAAACTTCCAAAATCCTCCACCAGTTATCGCGGTGTCAGAGATTAAAGAGACCCACTGGCTCGCCTAATTCACTGCGCCTGCCTTTCTCCTGCTCAAGCTTGCCCTATTTTTCAGAAGTGTTTACCTGATTAGCACATGCAATTACTGATGTGTGCATAAGGCTCAGCTCGGGTTTTGAATGTTCCCTGAACCTTTCCCTCTAGATCAAAGCTCCCACGTCCTCCCGTGCCAGATCAGCCTCCTGCTGAAGTCGGTGCGACTTTGGCTGCTAACTTTGGCCTGCAAGCACATTCCCAGAGTGCAGAATTAGGTGTGGGCTCCAGCGCTTTGCTGCATCAGGACCTTTGTTAGAAACAGAATCCGAGCCATCATGTTTTTACATTATCAGTCATTTATGAATTCCTTATAATTTTTTTAATGACTTTTGCAGAGAGCAGTCAGATGCTATTAAAGTTTTACTGAATTAAATTGGAGAAACTAATTTTGCTCTTAGTATTTTATTTCAGTGTGTAACTTGATTTTTAAGAAGCACTTTGTATTGCATGGCCGTTTGCATTTGCTTTATAAGCATAACATAAAGGTTTCCCTGGAGCCATGGAAAAATTACCTTCTACGTCCCCTATCTAATTAACACCATGTATGTTGCCTAACTCCTTATAATTCACTCCTGTGCACAGTATATAGAGCATGATTGGAAAAATAATTTGAAGCAATGAGAAAAAAATGCCTTTTGTCGTATGTATGATATGACCAAATACACTTCCAATCAAATGAGATTAAAAAAGAAAGGACAGCGGCACTAATATATCTGATGCTGAAAAGAGACACCGAAGGCTTAATTAAAAAGTGTGCTTATGTTTTTAAAGGGGACCGCATTTAAAGCACAGTAAGGAAACCCTTGCTGAACAGCTCCGTGACCTGCCTGTGTCTGGGGCTGTGACTGCCCGGCTCCCTGGTGAGAGCCCTGATCTGGCGTTCGATGGGTCACGGAGGAGCTGCTAAGCCCCCAGCGTGTTCTGGTGGGTCACAGGTTTCCAGGAGGGAGAGCAGTCAGCCGGTGCACAGTTAATTGCAGGGCTGGGGTCTATCGTGAAGACACAGCCAGATGAGCCGCTGCGATCGAGTAAATCCAAGTATTGCCACGCAGCTGAGGGGGCGGTAAGACTTTAAACCGTTCTAACTACATTGTAAGTGGCATCTGACCGGGCTGTGGGGATTTTTCATTTTTCTTTTTTTTTGCTTTTCTCCTTTCTCCCTGTGGAGCCTGGAGGACTAATGTGATTTGGAGAGAGAGCAAGTGTCAGTGGTCTCCATTCTTGCTAGTGCATCAGCAGTGGAACCAAATTCCAAATGAAGAGCTTAACCCCTTAGCCTCTGCAGAGTCACTGAAATTAATCAGATCATGTGTGCGTAAGCCAGGGCACCACTAAAGGCAAGAGGCTGCATTTTGCATCCTGCCTAAATTACACCTGGAGGCAAAGAGCTAAGGCACACACAAGGAATTGAATCAGTCCGCAATGATGCAGTAGCAGCACTTGTCACGTCAGCCAAAGGCAGCCTGTGCTCATGCTGCAAAGTTGTCACCTTTTCTAGGACCTGTCATAGCAGGACCTGGTTCTTTCCCGTCACCCCTTCGCTCCCCTCACGTGAGATGAACATCTTCCCTCCTCCATCTTCCCTGCAGAGAGTCAGCTCATGTGGGATCCCCTGAGCCTCTTGCTTTCGGATATTGCTCACTGCTGGGCTCTCCTCTGGAGGGCTTGTCACCACTGGTCCCGTCTGGGTGCTTTAAGGTCACATTGCATTTGCTTACCACGGGAAGAGAAGGAAAAGATATAACTACATTGTCATCTTTTCTATACTTGCACTTAAAAAATAAACGTTCCCTTTTTATGCTTCTAAGAAGCTGTGGTGTGATTTCCTGAAGGAGAAGGAGGGGAGAAGAGGACTGAGAAGAAAGGCAACTAGGAAAACAAATGCTTTTGATTAAAAAAAAAAAAAAAGTATGTGTTTATTTTGTTCAGAAAAATGAAAATGTTCCCCCTTTTCAGAAACCACTGATTTTCCGCTGGAAAGAAGGAAGAAAAAAGGAAACAGAAGTTCCTTACTTGCTGACTGTTTTGGGGAAAGGAAGTAAATGCAGTACAAATTTTCTTCCCTGTATCATTTGGTACCAACCAACTCTTTGTCATTTTGCACAGCTTCAGGGAAGAGAGCCCACCCTGCTGTCTCCTCTGCCCTGGAGTGGGGACCACTACTCACCCAGCGGCCATGGGTCCTTGCCTGACCACCCCACCACGGCTGATGTGTGGGTCATCCTGTGGCAGCCCTGCACTGCAGCCAGGGGCTCTGCACTGCTCCTCTGTGTGCCTTTATACTCCCCTTCCACTGACGTGGAAATAGCAGTCTGTATGGTCTCTTGATGTAAGTTCATATCCTGCTGACTTCAGCTCAGCTCATCTGATTTGCATTAGCCACTGGTTTGGCCCTGTCCGGGACGGGGGATGTCCAGGCACGTTGAAATGGGTGGAATTACTCCAGAGTGATGCTCACGTACATGAGAGCAGAGACTGTGAAGAAACACTGTCAAGTTTATAATTTCACTTGGAAGAGTGGACTTCAAAGATATCTGATTGATAGATGTCTCACACAGGGTAAGGAAAAAAGACACAGTACTTGACAGATTGGTTAGAGCTTCAGAAAACAAGATGTAACATGTACACTGGTAGCATAGCCATGGTGGTCTATAAGGGATGTAACTCGGGCATTCTGGGAGGAAGTATTTTGCACCAGAAGTTACGAACTTGGCCTTAGCAAAAGGCAGCTACAACAAATGTACCTACTTAAGCAAAAGCTACAAAATATTACCTAGCTGCTTTTTTTCCCACTCCCGGTATAAACTCAGGCAGTCCTTTCTGCGGCTCCGCATATATTGCATGTAGGGCCTAAGATGACTTGAGATCAAACTTAGAATATCTCTGTTCCCTCCCTTCCATGAATTCTGATTTTTTCCTTCAGGTGGAAGAAAATCTATCATCATGAACATCCGTTTTCCTTTCCTTTGTCATTCCTTTCATATTCAAAAAGCCCTGCCTTCCGTTTTGCTTTCTCATTTTCAAATGTGTAGGATTTAAGGGCTCCCTCCTCCCTTTCTGACCTTGGTCCTGTGCTTTTCCTACACGGATTACATCCGCATTGGGCGGGTTGGTCACTCTGCCACTCTCTTGTGAGGTGCTAGAGGACTCTGCTCTGAGTTCAGAAATGCTGCAGATACTTGACACACCGAAGAAGTCAAGTGAGCAGAATGAGATGTTTATTAATTGGGAAATGCGTATCTCATATGCTGAAAGGGAGCATAGAGAGAAATTGGTTAGGGCACTGACACCCAGGCGCTGCCAGCTGAAGCTCATTCACATTTTGCTAAGGGAAGGGATCAGTTGCAAACCAAATTCCTTCCTGCATTAACCAAATTGCCTATTGCACTGGATATATCTCTTATTAAGTAAGTAAGTCAAGTCAACTCTTTCCAGCTGCAAACTGCAGCTGTCAGTTCTTGAATCAAATATATTGACTATTAAACTTGTCACCTGGGAAACGACATCAATATTCTGTTCCAAACATATAGTGGTTGTTTACCAATCTCCGAGCTGATAAAGAAAGTACACAAAATATACTACAATCTGGGATTACATAAAATGCAACAAACACCTTCCAAACCGAATTGAGATCTGTTTTCCTGGTCACTGCAAATGGAGCTCTGAGCCTGCAAAGCTCTTCCTTTCAACTTCTCTTTTAGGGACACTGGTATATAATCATGTAGTGTGGCACTAATACTGTTAAAATGAGCTTTGCTTATCAATATGGTAGTAATGAGCTGATGAGTAGAGCTCACTAGAATTTGAAATTTTGGAAGGCAAAACATGTAAAAAGTGTGATCAGGTTACATTTCCAGATTTCCCACAGACTGGAAGTAGAAGGTAAATGAGAGAGGGACTAAGTGTGAAGATCAAGAAAACTTTTGATTTTCATCTTTTGAAGACTTTTTTTTTTTAGGTCCTTTTATATTCTGGGCTAAGAGCACCCCTCAGCTTTGGTTTTCTAATTTTCTAGATCAGGTGTGTGTCTTGGCTGCAGGTCTGGATTTTCCTTCCATGTGAACAAGGATCCGGTAACGATGGCTGTGTGCACCCAAGCTGCAATTCAGGACAGGCTGAGGAGCTGGGTGTTTGTACAGAGAAGTGTTCACATCTCACTGACTCTACAAACGGCTTCAATTCCTTGGACTTCCCCAGAGCTACAGACTTTAGGGGCTTCCACGCCCCCTGTGCCCTGCAGCCCAGTGAACCAAAGAGCAGATCGGGAAAGCCCAGAAAGCACCAGTGAACCAAAGAGGAGACTGGGAAAGCCCAGAAGGCAAATGGCCAAGCAGGGAAAATGGGCACAGTGCTATAAGACTGGAGATGTTTCAGGTCTGGCTTTCCCTGACTGGTGAGATGGTGCCTCTTGACAACAAGCTAACACTTGTTTTCCTCTTCTTTTTCAAGGGCACGGTTGTCCTGATCAGGACTGTGGTGACTTAGCGCTTCCATTACAAAATATTCTACCTTGAAAGGTTCCCTGAAGAATTTAGAAAAGAAACTAATTTGGTTTTAATCTACTGAGTCACCCTGACCGTGCCTCAGCTCCTGCAGGGCTGTGAAGAGCACCAAGCAGCCCTATGGAGCTGCTGTGTTTGGAGGCAGGGAGGGAGAGGGGGTCTCTCTCACCACTCGGGTTTTGCACAGCTGCCAAGCTGGTCCTGTGCCTTGGGTGGCTCTCACAGAGCAGCCAGGCTCTCTAACCTTAAACCACGTGAATAGTATAAAAATGAAAAGCAAGGCAATGAGTGAAGACATTGATGCTGGTTTTTAGCACCCTGAGCTTCCATGGGAGACTTCTGGTTTCTGAAAAACCTTTTTTTCTTTTCGAAGGTCCTCTTGTTTCATATGGAAGGGTTAAAAGCCAAATGCCTGAGTTCAGGTAACCAGGAGTTTGGTGTGCTGGAGCGTCAGTTCCAAATATTTTAACTTGATCCCCTTTCTGGTAAAGATCCATGGACAGCTTTTGAGCTGTGCACACTCAGCATGAACCATTGCTGCAGTAACAGTCAGGAGCTGGGCTCAGGCACACAGTGGGGCTGGGGCTCAGCGGAGTGGGGTTTAATTCCTCGAGCTGACATGGCTTTCCTGTGTGGTTCTTGGCAGGTCACCAAATCTCCCTGGGCCTCACTCCCTGTCTGCAAAATCACACCTCTCGGACCTGCTGCCTCTCAAGAGAGCTGAGGAGAGGCCATTCGTTGTGTGTTTATATATTGGGGGCTTTCCTTTTGGACAAGGCACCCAGACGATCTCATAACACCAATCGCGAGATAAAGCAGGCAGATTATCTTAAATAGTCTGGCAGATGTTGGAGAGGCTCCAGCCACGAAGTGGCCGGCAGTTATGACCCAAGCTGCTTGTACAGCGCTGAAAAGACTCACTGTCCTTTTGTAGCTCACCCCTTGTGAACAACCCATGATTTATTTATTGAGAAGCAGTTTCTGAGTCACCTTCTTCTCCACATTATGAAAACACTGAGAAAGTGAGTCATTTTGCGGAACAGAGCCTGCAGCACTCAGTTCTCACTCTGCTGCCTGGAACAGGATGGGGAGAGCCCAGCAGGTGGGCTTGGAAGAGAGGGAGAGCGGGAGACGCAGCTTTCTTCTCTCCAAGGATTGTTGTCTGACCTTGGGAAAGTCATATAGGCTTTTTAGGATTTAGACCATAAACTGAGAATGGTGACCTGGCCTTGCTCAGAAGGGTGTTTTTTTACAGAATGACACCATTAGAGACGTGAGACTGTCGGCTTCTCTTGTAACGGAGTCCTTTCAGAAGCCTTGGGCCGGGGGTGTGATAAAAGTGCAGATGCGATAACTGACTCTAAATGTGCAAAAGGTGGCTGCAAAGACAGCCAGAGTCATCTGTTCCCCATGATTGCAGTGGACGGGAGAAGAGACGATGTCCTGAAATTATAGCAAGCAAAGACGTAGCTTAAATGTTAGAAAAAAACCTGTTGGAAGTGATGTGTTGAATGCTGGAATGGATTGTCTGGGGAGAGGGTGGACTCTCCAGCCCTGAGATTCTAACCCCGGTTACACGCACATCTGTTTGGGATGGTTCAGGTGGAGCTGCTTCGGGCTGCTTATTTCTGGCTCTGTGCAGGGAGGAGCTGACAGCATTCCCTGAACAGGCTGGCCTTTAGCAGGACCCTCTGTTACCGACTGTCTCAGCATATCGGAGTGCAAAGAAGACAAATATTTAATTTGCCTAATTATTTGCTTCCTTAATTTCTGTCCTGCTGTTCTTTGATATCTTCCCTTTCACCAGTAGCATCGATAAGAAAGCTCAGAGCTTTCCTGTCTGTATAAAATTTCCCTCTCCGTCCACCAAACCCTCCTTTGGTATTGGCGTTGTTCCTTGCTGCCTTCCGGTCCATCACCGGAGATGTAGAACTGCCTCCACCCTGCAGGCATCGTGTAGCTGTTTTCAGCTGTGCACATTTGCTAATCAGAATATTTGATAATGGTTGGCCTTTAGTCTTCTCCTCTAGCTGGTAGGCTGTTCATTGAAGTGTTCAGGCTTTCTGGCTACTGCTGCCCAGAGAATGGAAGAGGCATTGCAAGGCTGGGACCCTAACGTCTTCTTGAAGCTTTAATCTCACAAATGGGAGATTCCTGCTAATGAAGAGCAAAGAACGTAGCACCAAGATGAAAGTCCACCTCTGCGACTGGCTTCCTCTCACTGTTCTCATGAGGTGAGCAAGTGTCCCCTCTGCGTCCCCTGAGGCAGAGCTGTCCCTGCTGATTTCCACCCCTGCCATCCCCAGCAGAGCATCCGTGTAGGCACTTCCCCTTCTCCCTTCTCTCACCTCTTCTCTGTGTGACTTCAGTCTGGGTTTTAGCCCGGTCAGACACTGCCCTCATGCAGCCATCCCCTGCCAGAGCTGATGCTCCCTGTCCTGCTTGGGGCAGACCCGTCCCTCCCCTCCCTGTCAGCCCATGCGATGGGGGGCTGCACGTCCCACGGGACCTGGGAGGCACCAAGGGAACAGCGTACGTAACCCTGCTCTGCTGAGTCCCCTCTGGGGGCTTTGACTTTCCCATCCTTGCCTCAGACTGTGAGGTGCTATCTCCACTCAGCCTTTTTCCTTGTGAAGGTCTCTAAATTGCTCATCTCCCTGTCTGCTCCTCACTCCTTTCTGCTGGTTGACTTAGCAGGCGGGCCACTGGAGCATTAGAAATCAGGGTATCAGGGAGCTGAAGCCATGCTGAAACAACCAGTCTTTCAAGAGGAACACAGGTGAAGTCTCACTGCATGTGCTAGAAAACACTCATCCATGGTGCCCTCTTGTTCTTAGGAACAAACAGCTCTGCAAGCAGGTTCTGGCCAGCACCACCAGCAGCATCCTGTTGCTTGAATCCCGAGGAGGTGAAGGTACCATCTGTGTTGTGCTCATGCCACTGATACAAGTTGAGACATCAATTCCGATCGGCCTCTCACTGTTGGATCTGTGCGTGAAGACAGCTGGTGAGTTTGGGTACAGAAGATTTGCTCTCTGCTTGGTGCATGGTCAGCTGTCGCTGCCTGGGAAGAGGCTTGTGGGATGCTGTGTGGTATTGCCTGCACACCAGGCAAGGCTGGTTAGGAGAGCAAATAAAACTCAAGGATGTATAAAGAATGGGACAGAAAGTCCTTAGGATACAACCTTGTGAGTGTTTCACTATTTCGCAGATCAGTGGTACTGAAATTTCTGTCTGAACAAGGGGGCAGAGGAAGGCATCTTCCGGGGAGACAGGAGAAAAGCATCTCTTTTTGCAATTCAAATAGACCACGTCGGGGATACCAAGTGCCCTCTACATCAGCCACACGCAGAGCTGGTGGGTACAAAACCTCTTGGATGATCACAAGGACAGAAAGGTGTAAGCTGGCCCACAGCGAATGGTCACCACATTAGTAGGAGGGGGCTCCCACTCATCAGAGCTGTGAGCACCTGCAGCAACAAGAGGGGGAAAGCTGCAGACTAGTTTTAAGACAGAGCTTGATCGATTTTGAGTAGTCTCCTGAGTCCTTCCAATGCTACATTTCTAAAAAAGATACTGGAAAAAAAGAAGAGCTATAGAGGGGATAAGAGAAATGCTAAGACACAGCAAGCTGTCTTTGAAAAGAGACTGTGAAAAATTAGAAGTGTGGGAGGGAGAAATGGAAGGTAACAGACTAGAAGTAAAAAAAGAGAAACTCCAAAAGACACCCCCACCCTCTATCACACAGTGCAGGGAACGTAAATCAGGCTGTGCTGCGCCGCCTCCTCGTCAGACAGGAGCTTCCAGTAACACCGAGAGGTAACACACGGCAAATCTATCCACTCAGCCCCACAGCAATGCGGCGCCCAAGAAACCTCTGCGAAATGGCTGTCGTTGGGCATCACCGTGTCAGAGAGTCTAGCAGGAAGGATTAGAGCTGGACAGGGCTGCTGAGAGCATCTGTGGTTATATATGAATGGATAAAAATAAGCGTTGTAAACTTGCATGCTTTCAGGCACAGGCAACCTCAAACTCCTCAGGGTAAAGAAACTTCCCGTATAAATAGGTTATTCCCTAACTGTCCGTGGCATTAGCCACTGTCAGAGACAGGATACCGGACAAGATGGGCCCCTGGCAATTCCTCTGGAGAAACTGTCTTTCTAAAATAAAGACCCTAAAAAAATTCCCTGTAACAAAGAAGAAATTATTGAGTTGTTTATTAAATAAATTAATTTGAATAGGGAGAACAGCAGTTCCTTTGTTTCCCCATCAGTTTGAACTGTGGGTCTCAGAAGGGAAAATGAAACCACTGCTCCGAGCAGCAGAATAGCATCCTCAGCGCTTGCTTCTTCCAGAATAAAAGGCCTATATTTAGAGGGTTCCAAGTATTAGAGACATACTGAGCTGGCAACTGTTTTGGGCAAATTTCCAAACCCATCTGATTTTCCATGTAAGTTAGACATTTCAGTAACATAAGAAGTTGCGAAGAGAGCTGAAAATAGTGTTTTGCTATCTTTACAGCCCAACTTGCAGTTTTAATACAGGTTTGAGAGGAAGTGTTTGATAAGATTTGATGCAATCAATATTAAACTGTGTCTGATTTTAGAATGGGTATATCTTCATGCATATACTCACCTAAACATGCTGAATGTACATGTAGAGGTATATAAAGAGTAAGGTATCCAGGCTATTAGGTTTCTATTAGGTTTGTTGCTTGCTTAATTATGCATCCATTCATTGTCTTTTGACATCTGTCTGTCTGTCTATGTATCTGTCTGTCTATCTGTCCTGGGACTTATTTAGTATGGGTGTATTAGAACAGAAGTCAGGCCCTAAATTTGTGCAGAGTTAAGCGCCATTGCTTTAAAAGCTCTAGTAATTCTGTTTTAAAGGAGAAACACAGATGCACGAGCCTATGATAAAGGATGGCAAATGCTATGCCTCTGAATCACTGTAACAGTTGCAGAGACCCCTAGTCAATAGTTTGCAGATACCTCGCCCTGATATGACAACCGTGCTAGGTACAAATTGCATCTTGCTTTAAGAGAAGTGGTTTTTATAGCTACCTTCCAGAGTATCACAGTGGAAATAACAGCAATTTCTGCAGTAACTCTTCCATCACTCCATGTAATCTGCCCTTCCTTCACTCCATTTTTGATTGATCATACATTTTGCATAGACCATTTGGGCTGGTGATTCCCATGCTTGTTCTTTATCCAAGAATCAGTCTTTTCACAGAGGAAAATTACAGCTTAAGTATTTTATTTCTGCGTTGGTCTAGTGCGGTCCAAATGTATTTGTCCTACCTCTTTAGCTCTTTTCAGAGGTGCCTTTATTATGATGTGATCTTCCAGGCGAGAACTGAAGCTAGTTTCATATACATCAATGTTTGTCGCTATGCCTTGTGTCTCGTAACGGCTGGGCACAACCAAAAGCATCAAATCTGCAATGGAAATTTTTAAGCACAGAAACTTAAGTGGAGTTTAGACAGCATGAATCTGGGCCACGGTTATTTTCAATCTGCAATAAGAGGAACTCACTGTATCTTGGATACTGCCTCATACCGATAAATATGTATGCATTTAAGGTTGGAAAAAGAGAATGCAAACCGACCCCACATCAGAAACATGTAAGTGCAGCTCAAAATGCACCAAAAAGTGATTCACGTAAAAATCATTGGCTTGCTTGGCAGATTGCAAGTGGTACGACTTTTTGGTCATGCTGGAGTTTTCCAGATTGCAGACTTCCGTCCTGGTCTAGCATCAGCCACCGAACATGCGTGTCAGTGCATGCGTGGGCTGTCTTTACTGCAAGCTAGGGCAGAAAGACATAAGGATAAGTCAGATAGATAGTCTGTCATCAGATATGATGTCATCAGTGCCTGAAAGTCACTCATTGCTGAGTGACAGGGCATCGTGACAGTCCTTGCCTGATCTGACAGCTCTGACAGCTCTAGAATTTGGTTGGAGAGGAGCTGGCCTGTCAGGCCTGGGGAAACTCGGGAAATCCAGCGATGCTCACAAGTCCAGGATGCCACAAAGTCAAAAGAGAGAGTGTGGTGATGCGTTTGAGAGATGTGGGTTTCTCCTGTGTGACTTGTGAACACCAGGACATCTAGGACCTACTTCTAAGGGACTTTGAAAAAGAAACGCCAAAAAATGCACATATTTAGTGCAGCTGTTGTTGTTAATGCACAAAGATGTTACCCTCTCATTGGTAAGGAACTATTACGGAGTCATTATTACCTAAATATTATACTTAGTTTATCAACCTTTTAGATATACAGGTTGACATTTCTAAACGATTTATTAATTTTAGTGCAGTGCATGAGCATAACATAGGAAATGTAGAAATGTTGTTTCTCTTCTCCATGCATTAATAAAAAGATTTGTTTCAACCTATTTTAAACATTTTGGTAGTGTTTTTTAAATATCATATATAAAAAAAAAAACCCTGGCAAATTGCTAGAAACAGCAGCTTGGAAGAAACTTGTGTGGCTAAGTGGTTTGAGCAAATATATAAATGACAACATCCCTTCTAGACACGTCAGGGATCGAGACATGACCTTCAAAATCGTTCAGTGGCAACGAGTTCAACACTCGACCGTTTAAGCTANCTTGGAAGAAACTTGTGCGGCTAAGTGGTTTGAGCAAATATATAAATGACAACATCCCTTCTAGACACGTCAGGGATCGAGACATGACCTTCAAAATCGTTCAGTGGCAACGAGTTCAACACTCGACCGTTTAAGCTAAGCAACTGCCTGTATATTGACTCCTATTTGAAAGAGATAGATAGAAGCCAGGATAACTCCATCTCCCAGAAATCTCTTTGTGAATTCCTTGCCCTATTCAGCTTTTTTAGGCTTTGTTTTATCAAGCATGTTCTTCTGGGATATGTCCTTTACGGTTCAGGAGAGGATCCCCTAATACAGCCGTCTGCAGCTTTGCTTTTAGCATCTTTCGTGTTGCTTCGTTTTCCTAATTCCTCCCGCATTATCTCCTAGTTTTGCTCCTGTACTGGTTTTGCATGGCAAGGTTTTGGTAGCAGGGTTGGTTCTGTTGGTAGGTTCTGTGAGAAGCTGGCAGAAGCTTCTCCTGTGCCCAGCAGAGCCAATGCCAGTCTGCTCCAAGATGGATCTGCTGCTGGCCAAGGCTGAGCCTACCAGCGATGGTGGTAGAGCCTCTGTGATAACATATTTGAGAAAGGGGGAAAAAACTGCTGCACAACAGCAGCCGGATAAGAGGATTGAGAATATGTGAGAGAAACGGTCCTGCCGACATCAGGGTCAGTGAAGAAGGAGGGGGAGGAGGTGCTCCAGGTGCAGGAGCAGAGATTCCCCTGCAGCCTGTGGTGAAGATGATGGTGAGGCTGGCTGTGTCCCTGCAGCCCATGGAGGTCTGTAGTGGAGCAGTCTGTTCCTGAAGGACTGCGTCCCATGGGAGGGACCCACGCTGGAGCAGGTAGTGAAAAGCTGCAGTCCATGGGAAGGGTTCAGATTGGAGAAGTTTGTGGAGGGCTGTGTGCTGTGGGAGGGACCCCACGACGGAGCCGGGGTACAGCGTGAGGAGGAAGGAGCAGCAGAGACAAAGTGTGATGAACTGACCGCAACCTCCATTCCCCATACCCCTGTGCTGCTCAGGGGGAGGAGGGAGAGGATTCAGGAGTGAAGTTGAGCCTGGGAAGAAGGGAAGGGTGAGGGGGAGGTGTTTTAAGGTTTAGCTTTTGTTTCTCATTATCCTACTCTGATTTGATTGCTAATAAATTAAACTAATTTCCCCAAGTCAAGTCTATTTTGCCTGTGACGGTAACTGGTGAGTGATCTCCCTGTCCTTATCTCGACCCACGAGCCTTTCGTTATATTTTCTCTCCCCTGTCCTGATGAGGAGAAGAGTGACAGAGCAGCTTCGTGGGCACCTGGTATCCAGCCAAGGTCAACTCATCACAGCCCCTGTTATATTTCTTAGTAAGGAATATATTGTAATTTGAATACTTTGCAACCTTTTAAATAACATGACCATTTATTTTAAGGCCTGATTCTGTCCTCTTGAGGCACTTGCCACAGGAAAGCGACGTTCTTGTATGTTCTGTTTGCTGTTGAATAATGCCTGAAACAAATCTTACTGGCCACCAAATGAAGCACTTGGAGTTGCTTTTTTTTTTAATAAGACCCTGAAATACCAGCCTCAAAAAATCAATTTGGGCTTGGAAGACTGGGCTGTGCTCTCTCTTCCTCATGCCACTGATGAAGAAATTTGCAGTCACGACAATGCTGCTGAAGAGGCAGGAGTTGAGCAGAATGGCTCTTGCTCTCTCACCGCAGAGCTGGGAGGCATAAACATTTACTAGAGACTGTAAACCGAACAGATGCCATGCAGAGGGTGTGCACATAGGTCCCAATTCTGCACTTATAGAATCCTAGAATAACAGAGTGATTTGGGTTGGAAAGGACCTTTAAAGGTCACGTAGTGCAACGCCCCTGCAGTGAGCAGGGACATCTTCAACTCGGTCAGGTTGTTTGGAGCCCCATCCAATCGGAGCTTGAATGTTTCCGGGGATGGGGTAGCTACGACCTTACATGCTGCTATTAATCTCAGAAGCAGGAACCCACCGTGTGCCCCACGTAGTGTTTCTGCTGAGGGAACTCAGGATACCTAAAAGAAAAATTAAGCTTAGGAAAGAGCTCTTTTGTGTCAGAAAGCATTCTTTTTCACAGAGTTTCCTTTTTTGTTTGTTTAACATAATACCTTGGAGACACGAAAAAACTTTGTTCCTTTTGAGATACTGACTTGCTCTTACTGGCTTACGACAGGCAGGATTTTGCAGTAGGCAGGAACCCCAGGGTGTAAACAACACGCTGCAAAACCCACTGCTCAGGCCTCGCTGCTGAAAGGGCAGTCTGTCTTGCAGGGCTGAACGCTAATAACTTTCAAAGAAACCACAGCATAGCGTGGAAAAACGGGTCAGTAATTGCACAGGATGCTGTCTGGGTCAATGCTGTATCTTTACGTGCTTGTCTGCCTGTTCAGCGCACCTGTGCGTGTGGATACATTTGTGCATGCGTACCGATTCCTGTGCATACGTACCTCCTGAAGAGGACTGCTAGGAGTTACTCTTCTCCTTCAATCGCTTTGCCCACCTGCGCTCGAATCCTCTCACAGACAGCCGCTGCCGAGGCATATTGCAGATCTCAGCCCAGCGAGCATCTGCGTAGGCACAGCTTTGCACTTCTGGTGGTTCAGTGGTGTGTAATGCCCTCTGCATTATGCTCAAATGGCTGTGATTTGATCTCTGATAGCCCTACTCAGGCTTGGAAAGGCATCCACAGTTTCTAGAAAGTGCTCTCCGTGCTGCAGAGCACCAGGCCAGGGAGCCGCTTCACGGCAGAATTTCCCACAGAAAGGGAGGTGTCTGCACTGACCTTGCGCTGATGAAATCCTTGGCTGATCCCGACAAGGTTCAGCTCTCGGAGAATGAGCAGCAAAGCTGACGTCCTCTGGACTCTGTGGAGCATGACTGGGAACAGCACGAACTGCAGAGTCCAGGAGAAGGAAGCACAATTAAATAAATACCCCCGTTCCCCCGCACACAAAGGGAGAATTGATACCCTGGTCAGAAAGCCAAGTGCTGTTACAGCAGTTCTCCGGTACAGGGGTGTGTTTATTGGCTTTAATAAAGTGTCAGAGAGGACGCCTATGCAGATTTGTGGAACAGACATTAAAACATCCTTTAAAACAATTTGTTATGTATGGTCAATGTAGCATGAGGAGTCTAGTGTCTTAAATAACAAATGGGAGCAAAAATGTGAAATGTCTTGCTTTGAGGCTTTATATCACAGCCGATAACTTTACTCCCTGTAAAGAAGGGTGTAATCACTGTGCACATCTGAAAGATCCTGATAAGGCACTGTAGTCTGCATCCTTAAGGGAAGTGAGCTGTTTCGCAGGGATACATTTAACCCTTTAATTTGACAAGGACTCAGACGACCTTCACCTCTGTTAATCTCAGATTTCCAAAGGAAACTGTAGGATTTGGTTGATGAATCAGATCCTGCAGTTGCAGATCCAGATCCTGCCGTTGCAAACACCCAGCCTGAACCTGATCAACGCATGTGAGCTTATGATCTCTCTCCAAGAGCAGCAACATGAGGGTTTCTCCAACCTGGTTATGGGAATAGACTTCCCCTGACAAGGTGAGAGGCACGAGCCCTTGGGACTGCAACATGAGACTGTGTGCTTGAGCTCACTCAGAGCGAGAAAGGGAAGGAGTGATGGAAAACATCACCTAGGCTGCTGTACTGACCTGGCTGCTCTTCCGGAGTGTGTTTGATGGAGCAATCAGTACGGTGCTGCCACAACGATTAGTGGAAACAGCAAGTGTGAAAAATACTTTCTATTGACAGAATGGCTACGCTAACTTTGCAGTTGAAATGTTACCTCTCGCGTTTTGTGGCTGCTGGTATATAAGCCCCATACCTTTTCATTTTATTTTTTCTAGTGCCTTGTGACTCGAAGTGCATTTGATGAACAAGGCTGAATTGGGACCTTTGAGCAGGAGTCTTCCTCAATCTGAACGCTGGAGCAGCAGGTGCTTGCAGAGCGCTACTCTTTTTCTTGGGAAATTAGGTGCTCTTACCTGTAACCTCCCGGGGTCCTGTGCATGCTTCCTGCAGACTCTGCAATGGGCTTAGAGATCTAGCATGGGTGGGATCCCTCCTGGCTGGCTGGAGTTGATCTAAGTCTGCACAGCTGCTGAAAGGTTAATCCCACCCCATCCCTTCACACTCACTGGCCCTTCAGCCATGTGCTCGCACCACCTAACTCTTCCAACCCAATAGTATGGTTACTTTTCAGACGGCTCAGGTCTGTAAGCCAGCTCACCATCTGCTGAGTGCAGGGGAGGAGGCAGGAATGTGCAGCTGGAGGTGGGAGGTGGGGGAGGCAGAACCAGTCCTCGTGGCAGCTGTGCAGATTAAATCATTTTAAAGTAAAGCGTGAGCATCCTAAATGAACACTGTGAACTGGAGTCTCGTGAAGGTGGTTGGTGCCTCTTAGCACAAGTTCAATGCCCTGTGGCGTGGGGCTAAGGGCTTCTGCTTGCTGTCGAGCCAACAGATGCTGACTAGCTACACCCGCTGCTTAAG
Source organism: Steatornis caripensis (assembly GCA_013398225.1). NCBI lineage: Eukaryota > Metazoa > Chordata > Aves > Caprimulgiformes > Steatornithidae > Steatornis > Steatornis caripensis. The sequence continues at coordinate 135,147 of VZSC01004477.1, forward strand.
AGCAGCATTTTGCTGCGCAAGCCGTCATGACAGCTTTAGAGTCACGGTAATTTCTCCACGGCAGGTGAAGGAGCTAGTCCTGGGTGAGGGATGTGGTCATGTCATGCTTCAAACATAAGCTGATTTTGCTCTGGACGTGAGATACCGCATTCCCTGGCACACGCACACTGAGCGTCCTCTCCTCTGTGCACACATACTGCCAGCTTTCTGCTTTCAGTCCTCTGTGCTGAGAATAGTGATAGTCTAGTCTTTTTTTCCCAAGGTTTGTTCTCTGTGGGGGATCAGCCATTTCCAGCTTCTTCAGAGGCAAAACCTTTCTTTCCTTTAATCCTTTAGGGCTGCAGAAGCGACAAAGCAGTGGAAGATGGGAATGAAAATCTGTGCCAGCTTTTGTGCAATTATTAAACTCTGATTCCAGAAGATTTACCCCAAAATGTACAGAGAAGGCACAAACAGCATTTCACTACAGACTGTCTGTCCCACCTGGGTACCTGGGTCAGGAGAGGGGGTCATGGTGCGCAGGCCAGAAAGAGTATGGCTTGACTCTGAGCTAGGCTGGAGTTTCAGAGTTGGTAACTGAAATCTCATTTCCTCACCGGTGGGACAATATTACATGGGAAGAGAGGAGACCTGGTGCACACTTAACACGAGTGTTTGCTGCACGCTCACACAGAATTACAGCTGTGCTCTAAAATTATCGAGACAATATTTATTTGCATTGCCCGAGCAGACAACATTTGCAGAGTAGAGGCCTCCTTTGCAGTAACGGACATAGGCTCAAAAGGTGGCTGCTTCAGGACGTTGCTGTTGTGTGAAGCAAAGCGACGGTAATGAAAATTATTTTGCTTTTAATTAGAGCAGTCACTACTGGCAACCACTCCAGCCTGATCTAAGGAATTTTCATGCAGTAACTACATCTTGGTGAAAAGCAGATCCTGACTTTCAGTAGCAATCTTTTTGAGCTATTTTGAGTGTAATTGCTTTGCTCCTGATTGAGGGGTGGGAGGAAATCCAACCAAACCATTGCTCAAGCTACAGCAGCCTGGAAGGCATTTTGGTGAACAGAGTTTTCCACCATGATCTGTGCTGCGTCAGGCTGGCCTGTTTTGCAGTGATGGGCTGATTTTGGCTGATAATTGACTGAGAAGGCAGGAGAATGGTGAAAAGCAAGGGCACAGCTTTGGTTCTTATAGTACTGGCTGGGATGAAGGGACCCTCTGTGTCTGATCCATCACAGTGGATGTACGGTAGAGGTGTCCACGCTAATTCAAGTGTATAGAATCAGTTCTGTTCTGGCTAATTTACCAGCTTTGCGCTAGCTGGCAGCTTCTGGGACTTACATGAACAATGGTGGGTGGCACATATTCCATAGGAGAAAAAAAATGTCTGCATTGTCTCAGGCATAGCTAGTGTCTTGATCTTGATTTTTCCGCATCATCGTGCTACACAGTATCTGAACACCATACTAAAAAAACCCCTCAAAAACCCAAACTGTTCTCTGCAAGAAGTTAAATACTTAAAGGCAACCCCTGTTCAGCAATCATCCTAAATCAATATTGAAAGAGAGAAGTAATTCATTGAAAACACCATTCATTAATTAGAGTGTGGCCTGGACCACAATGGCATGGTCTCTGAAGACATAGATTTATTTATAGTTGGTTACTGAAGGATATGTGAAAAGCCTGGTGACAATTGACAATGATGGTTCATAAGGAAGGCTGCTGCTGGTGTAAATGCATTAATTATTGAGACAAATTTAGCTGGCTGGAACACTGCATAAACCAGCAAATGATCTGAAACTTATGCAGAATTAATCTCACTTGCCTTTGCAGATGTCTAGTTTCTGAGCACCAGAGCTTTGGAGCTAGCAAATATGAAGGCAGCCCTAAGAAGACCTGACTGCCTGGAAGTTTCTGCTCAGCCAGATGGCAGTAAGACAGCTATTTTCTCCTGCAACAAGTAAGATTCAACTGGGTGTCATTGCTGGAATTGCATACATTTCCCGTATGTAGTTCTTCTGCGAAGATGTGTTGCAGATACTCACAGAACCAGAACACTCAAGTTTACCCTAACCCAGGCTACAAGGCCAGCTTGCCGAGAACCTGTAATCATTGTGTGGTATCTAGTAACACTTTGTTACCATTGCAAAGTGGCTGCATCTCCCAGGATCTTACATCCCTTGCCTTTGTCAGAATCAAAATAAAGCATTCCTGTTCTGGGAAGTTTTCTGTGGCTGCTTCACGGTGTTGTAGATGAAGCCTACCATGATCTTTTTTACCTAGAACTGTATATTGCATTTGGTGATGGACCTCCTTGTAAAATAATGACCCAAGGAAGAAAAGTGAGGTTTAACATGTGGGCTGAATCTGAAATGGAAAAGAGAGCCTTATGTCTGATATTAAAGCCTCATCTTTTTGGACTGGTGTGGAGATGACATAGGACTCTCTTGTGGTAATGCTGTATTTGCACATACCCTCACAGAGATGTAGGAAACCAAGCACAGGGATTAACTCTACTGTTAATGATTGACAGATAATTTAAAGTTTCCTGTGCTGTCCAAATTCTTTAACTAATGTGGCTTCAGCTAGTTAAGGAAGACAAACATGGATGTTTGGGCTCAATTCAGCAAAGTGCTTTAGCATTCATCTAACATCAAGCACACAGGCAAGCCGAATTTCAAGGGTCATGTCTAAATACCCTCCTGAACAGGAGATGGATAGCTCTGCATTCATCTAAACAGCTCTCTCCTTCATAGCCACAGTCAGACCCTTTACTGTCAGATTCTTAGTGAGATTTCCTGAGATTTCAGCCAAAGAGATGCCCACATAACCGACAGAGGAACATGCCCATCAGGCAGAGGACCTGTGTGAAGCTGCCTCAGCTGCTGTAGCTCCTTAGTAGAAAAAGGCAGCTAATGCTTTGGTTGAGGAAGTTCTCAATTAAATTGAGATTGCTTGGGGAGGCTGGGGAGTCTGACGGTGGGGGTCCTTAGGAATGACCTCCAGGAACGGTGCAGGTCAAGCTGATCCTGTGTCAGAGCAGGATGATGGACCAGCAGACTGCCAGAGGTCCTTTCCTGGGTATTTCATGTTCCCAGCAGAGCTGTAATTGTGCGAATAAAAGGTCAAACATTTTATACCTCGCTGTGTGTGCCCCATAATGGAAGAGTAATAGGTAACTGTTAAATCAGTTTTTATTGATGAAACACCAACTATCACTTAGTATTTTAATCTGTAGGCATAGATTTCAGCATAAGGTGGAAACCAATAGAGAGAAATAACTCCTTTCCCAACCTTGCAGTAGTCAGTTTTCATTCTTATTTGTTCATGACCTGAGTAATCTGATCTTTAGGATTGGATTGTAAAAAGCGGTTTCTTACAACCATAAATTTTGTGAAAAACATGGATCTGATAGAAGAGCTTTTATTTCTTTGTTGGATTGACAGTGTGCTTGCTCACACTAGCTGGTATTTTCAGATTGATTGCTAGGAGCATGTTATACATTAAGGGAAGAATAAAGAAAGACAAGAACTTGAAGACCCTGATACCGCACATCACATCACTGATACACAGGGTCGCATCGTCAGGATAGATTGACCAAGCAAATCAAGAATTGATTTTGGCATTAAATGCACTGAGGTAAATGTTTTTAACAATCAGTGGTGATATGACTCAAAAAGTAATTTACTGCTTATTTCTGGAATTACTGGTGAATGACGTGCTTGTGATACATGCTGACCAAGAGTAGTCATGCTTCTCAGGGACAGGCGAATGACTGAGACTCTCCGTGCTACACAGTTATTACTCAGCTTGCATTTACCTGGGAGATAGGTCTGAGAAGAGTGACTACAGCTTTGCTGCATGGCAGAAACTTTAATGCCAGCTGCCAGTTGTAAAAGAAGCGAAACTCTCAGAAACGTTCCTCACTTTGCCTTTTGAAGACATTGTGCAACCAGGATGAAATTACTCTCAACTTGGGGGAGAGGCAGTGCAGCCATAGAGTGGCTTCTCCCATTAACCTGGGTGGATTTTGCACGCTGACCAGAGGTAGGCTGTGCTCAGAAGTCCTGCTGGATATTCAGTCTACAACACTTTGCATGTGGGTCTGAGCCAATGCTCACCCAGCATCCAAACCTATCGAACTGAGCTCTCACACAGGTGAAAGCTGCAGGTGATCTCTGGAGCACAGCTGGAGATAAACCAGAGCTGGCTTTGTCCATTAAGGCATAGCTGAGAATGGACCATTCAGCTGCGGTTGTGAGAGACGCGAAGGGTTATGAAGGGCAGGAAATCTGTCCCTGAGGATAGGGAGGGTGCCTCAGCTCAACCTGCTCGTGGAACAATTGTGAACATGGCATTAGACACATCTCATGAACAGACACATGGGGACAGCCACAGAGCATGAAGCTTATCTCAACCACAGCCTTGTCATCTTCCTAGTGATTTAGGGACACTGCCTGAGGAAAGGAAAGGTGAGGTCATTAGGTGAGTCAGGGAAAGGCTATGATTGAGTGGATCCAGTGTGTTAACACAAAGCATCTCTGTCTGTGACTGGTAAGCTTCCTTCTTTCTTGGAATAGCATCTGAGAGCTGAATGAAGTGATTTCCACCCCCTCTCACGTCTGGTGGGCTGACCTCAGAAGGGAGTGGTAGAGAAACCAGCTGGGAGTAACTAGCTATTTAAAATGGATCAAAATCTTAACTGGGAAACTTCCGGAAAGGGCTACTGGGGAGGGGACAGGGAAACACCCAGGACATTCAGAACCAGCCAGCCAGTGAACTACGAAAGAAACAGCAAAGCAAAGCAGTCTCCCCTCCACTAATCAAGAGAAATAAAGAATTGAAATACTCCCTGGAACTGATGGAAAATCAGGTCAGGAACAGAAATATTCATGCATTCACCCTTCTGGAGGGTAAAGAATTTCCAAACCCAACTTCTTTTGTGGAAACCTGGCTCCCTAAGGCTCTGAATGAGATGCAGAGAATGTCCCACTGCATGTGGTGTGCTGGTTCAGGCTCCCTGCCAGGGCAATCACTCCCAATAACAAGCAAAGCAAAACTGAGCTGCCAAGTTTCAAATGTTCATGGGAGAGGGAGGCACATGACTGTAGAGAGACCAATGAGGAAGTATGAGTGCATTTACTTCCAAATCAATCTGAGTGTCTTCACCTGTTGTGCTGTGGCCTCAGTAACACAGGTTCAAGACGAGCTTGTCGTTGTTCTAGGAGCTATACTGATACAGAGCCCAACCTACAATTTAAGATATGAGGGAGCAGATTGATATACCATGGTAGATGAAACTCATGGAAACAGGAGACTATCTGGGGCATGGTGGGATGTGACGCCTCGGTGCCTGTAGAGTCCAGAAGCAGACATTAGGACCTTCTATGGAGGATAGCCTTCGAGTCTGTGCAATACATCTCATAGAATCATTGGGTTGGAAAGGACCTTTAAAGGTCATCTAGTCCAATTCCTCTGCAATGAGCAGGGACATCTTCAACTACATCAAGTTGCTCATGTCCTTCATCCCAAATTATCTCTCTTTCTGACTCTTTACTTCCCAGGGCTTTCATCCCCCTATCCCTTCTTTTTTCATGAATACCTTTTCCTGCCAGTCTCCTGGCTGATGTCATCTTATGTTTGCGATAGAGTCGGTTCAAGTGGAAGGTTGTGCTAGAGATCTCCACAGTCGCTTTCAAGCAGCATCGCTGTTATTCTGGGGGAGTGCCATGCTCTGCTCAGCCCTAGAGTTGCCCTCTAGATGTGCGATCTCATGATGGTTTCAGTTTTCTGCAGTGACAACTGTTGGTGATTTTCTCAATGCCTCTAATCAACTCGTTGCAATGTATTGGAACAGGCACCCAAACTGTGAGTCTAGGATTATTTATAAAGTTGTATAAAATACCCCAAAATATTCATTCTAAATTTTAATTTAATCTGCATTTTAATATAAAACTGTTTTAAAAAATTACGCCCCCCCCCAAGAAAAAATATAGTTGACTTTCTGTTATTTGCAGGCTTTGTGCTAAAGAGCTTCTGTGTCAGGGATATCTGAGCTGCTAGGGCAACCGGAGTGGTATCTCTGATTTGACAGCATGGAAGTACCTCAGCCCTTGTTAAACCTGATTGAACATTTGCTTTATCAGCCCAGGTTCTCTTTCTCATCTGCGACTGTTCTAGTTCCCCCTTCAATGTAGGACTCTTGTCTTGATGTCTTCCTCCTGATTGAGTTGCCAGCCTCTCTTGGGTGAATACAGGGGCACTCAGGCCACCTCGAAGGTCGTGAACTGGGAGGGGAGAATTTATGAACGCATGTACACATGGGCTTCCGTGCTCCAGGAAATTAAAAAAAGGATAGCTGTGAATATTGAGCAGCACTGCTGTCGCCAGCACCTGGCAAACATCACTTGTTTACAGCTTGGGAGCTCACGTAGAACATGTTCCAAGGAAGCAGGTCTGGGCAGGAGCAGGGAGAGGTCCCCATTGCACCCAAGCCAGACCAAACCATGACTCAGTGAGCAAACACAGCTGAGCACTGAAGCCTCGGATGGCCTTGCTGCAGTAATACCTGAAACTTCTGTTTGCTTCCCAAGGGGATTTAGCAGTGAGGGAATAACCAGGCAAGGCAGGAGAATGGTAGGTAACGTTTGCCTCCTTTTGGTATAAATATACTTCCCGAACAGCATCCTTCAGTGCTCACTCTCACAAGAGGGAAACAATAAACAAACCGGGTTGTCATAGGACACTCAGTAAATAATAACAACAACCCTTTCAACTAATCCTTTGTTTTCTTTTGTAAATGGAGGTACTTTGACAAAAGCATGCACTGAGGAATGATGTTGTGTTATCTAAGGAAATGGCTGCTTTTGTGTTTCCCTGCTTCTCCTTTCTCTGGTGTCCCATCAGCATTTTGTGAGGCCAGCTCAGGACACATGAAGGGGAGGCTCTCAAGAAATCCCTCTGATCTCATGGCCCAACCTATTATTTTGGAAGTGAATCCAGCCCCTGGGAATAGAAGGTGCTTTCTGTGAAAAGCAATTTCTGCCTACTTTAGTGTTCAATACATGCCGTATAAACTTAAAGTGCACATCATGTGGGCAAAGACACATGGTCTAGTTCATGTCAGTACTGTCGTACAGAGGCAAAACCACCCTGCCCTCCAAAAAGGCACTGCTTGAAAAATGCAGCCCTTCAGAATCACATTATATTATCCAAGTTCCGATTACTGCCCTTTGTGTGTTAATTGCTATGCGATGTGAAAAGGACAAACAAGCGAAGAAAGGAAAATCTTTTACCATTTCTTGCTTCAGACATTTTGCATAATTTCTTATTACATTGTGCAAAAGTTCTGCATAAAATTGCCTAGCCTCCAGACACCGTGCATTACAGGTGTTGTAAATGTTAGAGGGTCCACCTGAGAGCCCTGACTGTTTTCATAGGGATAAATATAGGTGGAAGAATCATTTGTAATGAATGTCATTCAACAAACCACATCTTCCATTTGTGAATTGTCCGTGAAGAGATTGTAATTTTCTTGAGCTGTTTGCTGAATCACTTCTGGAAATCATTCTTCACTGGCAGCTTCTTGGAGAGCAATTTGCTGGGAGCATTTCATATTCAAAGTTTGCAACTTGAGCTATTTTTATGAGGTGTGTCAGTTCCCGGGTAGGATCTGTTCCTTGGTTAGATGAGTGTAACTCCTGAAGTTCAAATTTCTCTTCTGAGTACTCCCAGTAATGAATACGAATTTTGAAACTTTGCAAAGGTATGTGTTTGAAATAGATTTGCTTTTTTGCAAATACTGGTAAAACACGGAAAACAAAACCAGCAAGTATGAGGCAAATTCATTACAGCATTCAAATGAACATCGTGACTGGTCTAAGCTCCTGTGATCAGGCTCTGTGCTTTCGCTGTGATGGCTGATTCGCAATCAGTGGCATATCGTCTTGGGTGTAATAGCTTTTGGTAAATGGTATTATTGAAAAGGTAGGGATAAAAGAAAACCTGTCAGAGCTCAGGCATAAGCAGAAAATGTTAATGCTGGTGACGAGCAGGTGCTTCATATGACTTACTCAGAATTACTGAGTGCTTGACTATGATCTTGCTCAAACACAGCCATTCTGCTGACTTGGGCAGAGCCTTTCCTGGTGTCCTTCATCTCTGCCAGCAGCGAATTAATTTCTAAACTTACCTCAGCTGAAACAGTTGACAGGCAAGAGATTAGCTGGAAATAAGGTCATCTGGGAAGAATACCTTGCCCCTAAATTCTCCAAGACTGATGGTTCAAACCTGAGGCTACAATGGAGGCCCTAGTGGTAGATAAAAACAGGAGAGGGCTCATAAGACAAGGCTCATGTTTCTATTGGCAGCGTTGAATGAAGTTGTTCCAAACTCTTATATTGCCAAGGATTGTTTTTGTTCAGGCTGGGCTTGGCTTTTCCTCTTCATGTCCTCACGATGACAGCTCGTGTTGAAGGTGAGGGAGGGTGGAGTGTCTGGGAACCGGTCGGAGGTTTCTTTTCTCCTTGCAGCTCCTTGGTGCTGCTCCAAAATGTGCAGTGCTTTGGAGGGGACATGGCCCTGAAGAGCCGAGGCGTGAAGCTAGGGGTCAAGACGGTGTCCACACAGACAATGTGGTCCGCTCCTCTCGCCCTCCCAATACCAGATGCAAACGGCTGCCTACAGAAACCTGCCTGTTACGGTGAGACAGCTGAAGGAAGGCAGCTGAAAATGAGACTCGCGGGTTTGTTGAACAGGAACAAAAACAAAGCCTTTTAATACTTGCCTCTGTGCTCTTCCAATCATCGGCAGAGAGGAGGCCTTGTCTTTTGGTCACAAAAGTGGTATTGACAAGACCTCAAATAATCCCAGCAAAATCTGTTCAAATAAAAGTTAGCACAGCACAAAGCTGTGAAAATTAAAGGGTTCACAGAGTCTCTCATTCAATCAGGAGCTAGCGCTCCCTGAGAGCCCAGAACCTCTCCGAATTAACCGAACGAAGACAAGATGCCACTGGAGACGGACAGAAACGAGCCTGGCACCTTTCCAGAGGGAGAGAGCTAAAGGCGCAGAGTGGTTAAGGGAAAATCCTCAATTATAGGTGATCAGGATTGAGCCTGGAGCTCCTACTAGTGGATGCACTGCCAGTCTTCCTCAAAGGTCTGTAGTTAAAAAGGCAGACAAATGAACATTACTTTAGCCCAGTAATGGTTTCATAAATGTGTGTGTCTGAGTAATGATTCCCTGTATTATGCCTTCCTCCCACTCGTATTAAGCCATCATGCCTGGATAATCCAACACCTTGAATTAAGCCCTCCTGGTTTACCCATTCTGTGCCGAGAAATTCTGCTAGTGTTCAGCAAGTCGCTGACCCCTATCAAGTCCTTACAAGTACAAAATCATTCACTTTATTTATATAAGTCATCCTACAGACCAGATTTATAGGCCAGACAAAGTAAATGCACCTGTGTTGATGCAGCGGTAATTTCGTTGTGTTATGTCAGGGGGAGTCTGCTTAAAGACGGTGACTTTCATGGTGCAGCTTGATGGGGTTTGGCTACAGAACAGCACAGCTGGCCAGAAAGCAGCGGTGAGCAGGAGCAAGACTGGATCTGAAAGTGGCTTCTGTGGTTCTTCTATTCCTAATAACATATATTAAAAAAACAGAAAAAAAATCCATTTTGAAGAAGAGGGGGAAAAAAGCCCACTCACTGGCTGCGTGAGGATTAACAAGGTAGTTTACCATAATATTAGAGTGGAGGAAGTCTTTTTTATGGAAAGTACTGTGGGGAAGATGATTGTTTTTGCTTGCAGTTGTTTTCCCTGCCTCCCTGTTGTTCTTTCTTTTAGTTCTGTAGAACAGACTCAGAAAGTGGTACAAATCATATTATTTGTTAATGTGCCAGCCTGGTGAGCGGAGAATTTTTAGTGGTCTGAAAGAGAACAAGCACAATTCCTGTTATTTGTTAATCACTTCTGTGTGCATAACTTTCAAAGACTGTTTTAAATATTTATCCTCTTTTTCTCCCAGGATTTGTGTTTGTTATGTTTAATTCCTTCCTGAGCCCAGACCTGGTGGGCATAAAGAAGACAACAGTCACAAGGAATGATTTAAAGTCTTCAACTTCCCATGTGAAATCTGGAAACGAATCTCAAGGAGTCCTCCATCACGGTGAAGGAAAAAAAAAGTGTTTTGTTTAAGTAAGCAGCTTCACACAAATTCACCTTTTAGCATTACTAAGAAGAAGCGTCACTCCATGGCAAGTTGCAACAGTGCGATCTGCAAGGGAATGGATCAGTCACAGAATAAGCCTCAGCTTGTCACAAACTTTCGGTGAGCCGATAAATGGCCAGTCTCCACGCACCATATTGCCGCTATCATGCAAATCTATCCATAAATAGACAACCTGGCTGCCTTGGTTCTTTGTCACCCCTTACGCCTGTCCAGGAGAAACGAAACAGCTCAATGAAATTAACTACAGTCAGACTTTGACTCTTTTTTTTTTCCTTACTGATATGACATTAACTGCTTGTGATATTGCCAAGTTCCTTTCAGTTTTTACGTGGTGTAAAGGACGGTTAAGTGAGTCATTCTGCATAGGTAAGGGAAGGCAGAGTGTGCTCTCTGGCAAAGCCCTAGCGAGATTTTGGGTCCTGCTGGACCCCAAATAGAAAACCCTGGAGGGACTATGATTGCATGGGCATGTTTCTGTATGGGGTGAATCACAAAAACATTCAAATACCACGATGTTTTTTTTTTTTTTAAATTGAAAGCATTTGTTTCAGCTTGGTAAAGTTGAGGGTGTAAATCGCTTACTCTTTCCTGTGCAAATAGCTTTGCTTATTTGTCATGATATTTGTGTGTCCTTAACTTCCATCACACATATAATGTTTGTGGGAAATTTTCCTTTGTTGTTTGATAAGGCTTTGTTTTAAAAAGCCCATCATCCAGTCAGGGAGGATAAGCCTAGTGACTGAGGTCTCCAATTACAAAATCTGTATACGGAATACCTAAAGGTTACAGATTACAAACAGCCAGATGACGAGAAGATATTGTGTGATACAAATCACTAATCATAGCCTGCTTAAGAATGACATTTCAAGGAATCAGGATCAATTTGCCCATGATTCACTAGCTGTAGAAAGAGCTAAATTCATAGCATGCATTATTTGAAGTGAGTGTTTCGATCACTTCAGTAACTATCAAAAGCTGCTTCCCATTGGCTACAGAGGAAGGAGGCAATCAAAGTCACCTATGTTTTTCACATAACTTGTTTTTTTCAGGTAAATACTGACATCAAAATTTTGTCAGAGTGAGACAGAGCCTTGTCTCTATCCCTGTGTTGTGTGCAGTGAAGTGCTAGCCCCATTGAATTTTGTGACAAAATTCCCAGTCATTTAATCTCACATCAGAGGATTGATTTTTATTGACACACCGGGGAGCAATTAATTATTTGCCCATCAGCCCGAGACAGTGTTTCAAAAGGATTTATTTAAGGTGCTGTTCTTTAAGAATCCGTTATCTCAAGGCATGCGATACCTTATACAATTCACTCTGCTTAAATACCTTCCAGTCAATTAGCTCAGGTTTTTATTCAAGGGAGGGGATGGATAGGTCTCTTCAGCTGGCAACGCTTTCAGAGTGTGTCAGGCCAAAGGGAAGCTAATCAGAGAAAAGAGAGAAAAATGTGGAAAATACTGTTTGCAGAGGGCACCGTAGAGAGGAAACTTTGTTGTGACCGGCTCGCTCTCACATTAAACATGCTGAAGCTGTTCTCTTCTGACCATAAGATTAATGATGCCAAGCCGAACATTATACCCATGTCTCAAGGGTCACAAGCAAACTTCTTCTTTTATCATCTGTTTCCCATTTTGCTGGCCACTGAGGTATTTACTTACGAATTAGTGTATTTCCAGGTTTAAGTAGATTAAACTAAAAACATGCCATTGTTTACTGGATACATCTGCTCTCATTAGTATAACTTGTTGCTGTTGCCATGAAGCAGTTTAATTAAAATGGCAGCATAGTTTTCTGTGGAATCAGTGCCTAGTCCCAGTGGGGCTCCTCAGACAGATGTAAACAGCTGGTGCCTGCCGTGGTGGCTACAGAAAGAAGCCAGGGCTTCCCGGTCCCTGTCACCCCTTCAGGCAGTCCCTCCTGGAAAGCAAAAGGAGTGTGTAGCACTTCCACTTATATAAGAAGACCTGTCTTATTTATTTTTATTTCCCCAGTTATTCTTTATTTAGTTTAGTCCAACTAATCCCATTAATGCCTATGAACATTGTGCATTTATTAGTGACTTAGATGTGGGATGCATTGGTTGGTGAGCTACCAAAACCAGATAGAGTCCCCGGGATGATGCAGGTATCCGTAAGGAATGAAGTTGCATCTGCTAAATACTTCAGGAAAGTCCAGAGCCACCATCTCCCCGGCTATTCATGTGGTTGTCACCGAGCAGTTTCTCAGTAATGCCAATGTCCCAAATCTGAGATGGGTTCTAGAAAATCCTGTGATTGCCTTGGAAGTTATGAAAACTTAACGGGGTCATTTGCCTTCTGTTTTCTGAGTTTTGAGATTATACTTGGCAAATGTATTCAAGGATTTTTTTCCTGCAATGACATAGGGCTGGAGGAACTGGGCCAAATGAACTGGGCTGGATCAGGAAACCACTCTGGCATTTGAAAAATGTGAAGGTTTTCAAAGTATGTCGTCAATATGCACTCACACTTAACATAAGTCAAAACCTGGTGACCAGGCCACTTCTGTGAGATTTTGAGCCAGGAGCAGGATTTGGGACATACCCATCCTAACTAGCTTCCCTAGCCAGGAGCCAGTGTTTTCTTTTTTCCCTGGGCAATCCACCCCAGCAGCGAAATACAAGCATCTGAATTACAGTCATGGTTACCCAAAGCTCCCTGGGACAGTCCCAGGGATATGCCGCCTGGATAGAGGTGGAAAGATTTCTTCAGGGAGTCCTTGGAAGAGAGGACCTTGGGGATTGCCCCTAAGCACCTTTTCTTGTTATTATTTTACTAAATAATATAAATGTTCCATTTTCACAGGACGGCGACTGATCTTCTAATGGCATGCCTCACTTACAGCGCAATTTCTGCATGTCTCTCTCAGCTCCATCTTGGACCAGCCACTTGATGAAATGACACCGCTTTGAAGGGAAAGATGCTGTTATCTCTTAACCGCTTTTGGTCTGAAACAAAAAGCAAATGAACGACCTACTCCTCCCATAGCAAACGGAGTAGTGTGGTTAAAGCATTTAATAACTCAAGGCTTGTGGTGAAATCCGAGAGCTCTGCTTTCCGTTCTTTCCGAGGCAAAAAGCACAATTATGTAGTAGAGTGTTTTCTGAGGTGCTTTCAGCAAAGTGCCCGTCCTGCCGAGGGTCGCTGGGGTGGGTGCCAGCAGGGGCCAGTCCCTGGCGTGTGAGGGTCTGGAGACCTGTGCTGTGCAAATACACGGGGATGCATCTCTTCTTCCAGAGTACTACAGTGCGCACCTGAGATGGGGAAACTTTCTCTTACGTGGTGGCTAAACAGCTATTGAAGCACTTTTGCTTATCTGGCCATCAGAATACGGTAGAGGTTGACCTAGGAGTAGAAAAATGTCCTGGTGGTGATGGGCTATATGAAAGAGTGGGGCTGAAGGTGCCTCTTCTCCCACCTAAATAGACGGAAGCAAGAAAACAGATGACAGACATATGGACCCCTCCCTGGAGTCTCAAGGCAGACCACTAGCAAACCTGAGGGAAAACCCAGCAGCCATTGATGGCCTTACAGGTCCAGAGGCCACGGGATGGAGCAGTCCCTCACCTGCTTTTTTGAATAAATATGGCGTGTTTTACCTGCGTGTTGTTTCTAAGAAGCTTCCTCACTACCTCCTCCTTGGTTAGCTCTGCGGATAAGCTGTGAACGGGAGCCAGAGGGCAGAGTCTGCACTGAGGGTGCGTTTGCGTGGATGAACACGCTTCCCATGTATAAATGTAATAAAGGGGAAACGCTACATATATTCACTTGCTGACTGTTTTGCTCCGGTGTCATGGCCCAAAAACAATCACCTGAACTCATCCATGTGTAAAACTTGTAATATTGGAAAAGGTTCCTCTGTTTGCTATTTGTGATATTTCTTTAAAAGAACTTTCCTCTGTAAGTAGATACAGAAAAACCTCTTCAGACTGTGGACCAGAGCAGGCATTTATATTTGTTTAGTGGTGTAGCGGCATTGATTGGCATCCCCCTACTCAGGAGGAATGTTTCTAACCAGCCAGAACAACAAACACTGCTGCAAACCCTACATGGGTTACGTTGAAAGCATTAAAATAGAAAAGCAACTGGGTGTTTCAGGAGCCAAAACCCGATTATTTTTAGATGACTGTGGGTAGGAATGGTTATTATTTATTGTTTGAACAGAGCAGCACCTACTGGCTCCAGTCAGAAATCAAGACTTCACCATAATACGTGTAAAAGATAGTAAAAAAGAGGCTTCCTCCTCCCTGAGTGGTCTCAGTCTGGGCAGGAGGGAACAGGCAGAGTGTTTGGACCCCACGAGCACAAAGGAGGAGCAGGAAGGGATGGGAAGCCTGCTCTGCCCCCCCGGGTTACCTCCAGCCATGCTGGGCTGGCCGTGTCATGTTGGTCAGGCTGAGGAGCCCTATGGAGGGGAGGAAGCTGGTGATAACGTGTTGTGCATGTATCTGGGCAGGAGGACCATGAAAGCCCGAGGTGTGGTGGGAGCTGGAGAGGTGGCAATACCTCAGTGGCATGCTACAGTTTGTAAGAGAGGAAGGTGAGGAGGATGCGTGGGACGCCATGGCAGAAAGGGAGTCACCGGTTAGGGGTGCAGTGTGGGATAATGGGATGGGCAGAGGTGGCTGGAGAGCGGCAATAGCATTTTCTCATCCAAATACACTGAATCAGAGGAAAAAATAGCTTTTTTTTTTTTTTTCCTAATGGGAAGGTCTTTCTAGAAAGCTCACCTTGGAAAAAACTAAAGCCAAGCTTTTTGGCTTGGACATTACTGAGCTGCGATGGTTGTGCCAAATTTCACACGCTGCCTGCAGCACGCAGGATACCCTGGCGGCGTCCTTTCCCACCCAGCCCTGCCGGCAAAAGGCAAGCGGTGGAAGGGGGCATTGGTGCCCCTCCGCTTTCTTCCACAGCCTCGCTTCCCGGGAGCCAGACCTCTACCCCTGCCTCCCTGAAACCAGGATTTACAGAGAGGTCTGAACTGTTGTGGAGGCAGAGGCAGGTGCAAAACTTCTTCTAAATTTTTTGTCCTGAACTTGGCTGAAAATCTTTCCATTCTCTGGAAAGCTGCTGGCCATTCATCTTCCCTCCCCCTAGAGAATAACATTGGACCTTCCGTGATAGTTTGATTTTTTTCTCCCAACAGAAAATGGAAATTATTTACAAAACTGATTTTCTTCCACACAGATTTTAGTTTTCTTCCACAAGAACATTTTTTTGCTTAGAGCATTGTATTCATGGAAAACTTTGTGGTCCTAGTGGTAAAAGTGCAGTCAAGAAAATTATTTTTGCAGCTGTATTTTAAATATATAAGGTCAAAAGGAGCTTTATATAGGTGAGGAATCAGGGAAAATGAAAAGTAGTTAAAATCTGTATTGAATTGGGTTTTAAGATCTCTCTTTTAAAGCTGTCTTTCTATAATGGCTCAAAATGTCCAGGGAAGCTCTGTCATTTCTGGTTTCCATCTCAGACTGAAACTGAAACAAGCAAACAGTCTTACAAGAAACCTTGCTCTTATGAAGAGATTTCCAATTTCCTATGTTTTCATCCTCATGAGGTTTAGGTAAAACATCCAGATTTTTCCTTTTTTAAACTGAAGCCAGACTCAAAACCTGCTGAGGTTTCCCCATCACTAATTAGAGCATGTATGTGAAATTATTTGCTGTGAAGGTGAAGCGTAGTGTTAAATTAAAATCAGATGCATCAAGAACAACTCTCTCCTGCCTTGGCAAGTGTACAGGGTGAGTGCTCTGAAGGATGGTTTTTGTTTTGACACACCATTTTCCTACATGATCCAAAAGGGTGCGACACAAGGAGGGCTGTGGGGTTTTTTTAAAAAAAAAAAACCAAACAAAAACCAAACTTGAATTCTATCTTGGAAAAAAAACCCATATAATTTTCTGTTTCACCATTTCATTTAATTCTCCCTGCACATACAGGGAAAGATGCTATTTTTCCTCTCTCTTACAAGGAGAGGTGCCAGGTAAGGACAGCGCTTATTAGCACGACGCTGGCAGGATGCAGTGTGGCACGGAGCTTGACTGCTGTCCAGGGAGCGGAGGGGGCGTGTGTGTGCACTGCGCTCGTTCCCTGCCACCCTGGCCAGCAGCAATAGGAGTTTCTTGGCTGCAGCAGGAACCACAACACTTTGCTCGGTTGGACTTACCCTTCTTCGTTTAAGCAAATGTGTTTTCCTTGCAGGAACTGCAAGCAAAGTTCTGTATTGCTGAGAGCTGGTAGAGATGCTCCAGAGGTGAAACACCATGGTCCTCGCTTGACAGCCATCCTTGTTTTGTTAAAAAACACATTATAACATTCGTTGACAGCACATATGGTTTGCCTGAGGGAAAGCTCAGCACCAGCGTAGTATGTCCACCCTGAAAACAGACACTTGCAAATCGAGGTAGGCACCTTGTTCTCTGTCAGTTGCCTGCAAGCTGTACGCAGAAAGCACAAGCAATATTGCTGAGCTCCTTCTATAACACCGAATGTCACGCTTCCATGCTGAGCTGGGTTGCCTGGTCCCTTGACCGTGAGCCATTTAAGATTCATTAATGTACAACAGAGCATCTTGAAAGTTATGGATGATGGTTTGCTGTCTTTGTGATTTTTTTTTGCTTTACAAAAAGTGGTTATGTGGTGTTTTTACTTCTTGATGTCAAGGAAGCTTTCCGAGTAGCAATATCTGGTGGCTATGAATTCACGCTAAGCTGGCTTCAAACTAAAAATAAGTAAGAGTGTTTAAACACAGAATAATCTTACGACTGTAAAGACTTTTCAACACTCACCTTTTAAAAATTGCTACTGGATGGGGTCAGGTAGGGTTTGGTCTGGAATGAACAAAAATGAAATTTTGGAAAGCTGAAAGATTTGTGCTTTTAAATTCTGGGAATGTTACATGGGAAAAGCTGTCTGGCTTTTCTGTGTGCTACTAACAACACTAGCATCTGAAAATGGCAAAAGAAACACGGTTCCCTGTGCTCAGTCTAAAATTGTCATCAGAGAAATAGACTCAAATCACTTTGTGACTATTATTTTTAGGGTGGCATTTAAAATAACAACAAACCACAACATAACCAACACTCCCCTCTCCCCAGCAATCTGTGAGATAAATTCCCCTGAAACTTGCAAACATTGGATCCCAGTGACAAAAATTATTGTGAGCTTGGAGCGATACCAGTTACTCTCCATCACTACCCAAGGGCTTGCTGCTATAGTGGTTAATAAGCCAAACACTAAGGTGCCCTTTACATTTGTGGGGAAGGTCAAAAGCACTTAAGGAGCCAAAGACCTGTGGTGAAAGCAGCATGAGTGCAATACTGGTGGGTTTTATTTTTGTAAAACAGGGTCATGGTGTTCAAGCACTTCTGGATTTGATCAGAAGATGGGCTCTGCGTGATGCTACCCTGGCTCAGAGGTCTATGGACAACCAATTCTCCATTCACCCCATCTGCACTGTGGAGCTGTAACTCGTGGCTGTGATTCACCAAGGAGTACAGGGTGGCGAGTGCATTTGGTGTCTAGCTAAAGCAAGCAGATGCAAAGAGAAGCCAAGTGATCTCATAGCTTTTGAAACTTTTGAAATACTGTTCTAGAAGATAGATAAATTATCACATATACCGTGTTCAGTTTTGGGCTCCTCACTACAAGAAAGACGCTGAGGTTCTGGAATGTGGCCAAAGAAGGGCAACAAAGCTGGTGAAGGGTCTAGAGCACAAGACTTACGAGGAGCGGCCGAGGGAACTGGGGTTGTTTAGTCTGGAGAGAAGAAGGCTGAGGGGAGACCTTATCGCTCTTTACAGCTACCTGGAAGGAGGCTGTAGCAAGGTGGCTGTAGGTCCTATGAGAGCGATAGGACAAGAGGAAATGGCCTCCAGTTGTGCCAGGGGAGGTTGAGATTGGATATTAGGAAAAATTTCTTCACCATAAGGGTTGGCAAAAATTGGCACAGGCTGCCCAGGGACGTGGTTGAGTCACCATCCCTGGAGGTATTTAAAAAACGTGTAGCTGTGGTGCTTAGGGACATGGCTTAGCAGTGGCCTTGGCAGTGTTAGATTAACAGTTGGACTTGATGATCTTAAAGGTCTTTTCCAACTAAAACAATTCTATGATTCTATACGTGGACAAACTGTTCTCATGCATATTACCAGTCATATTAAGAGCCCATCCCCTGTCTCTAACCCTATCTTTAGCTTCAGTTTAACTCCATCATTGGGCTGGGGTACTCTGTGTGCACCCGATTATAGAAATCTTCTCCTCAGTACGATGAGATCAAGTAATCTCTTATTGTGACCGAGACTTCTTGAGCTTCCTCTTGCAAATCTTGCAATTTTTTCCTAAACTTTCAGTAATTTTACAAAATGCTTTTTCCAGCCTGGATGTCAAACTGCTCATTGAAGACTGGACTATCCAGAGATGCTATCCGATGTCAACAACATTAACTTTCTCAGATATATTTGTACTGAAGAAGACGGTATCAAGTTTCTTTATGATTGGACTTATTTTCCATAAACTAATCTTGATTGCATTAATTATACTGCTTTCTGTTAATTATTTCCTGATTTCTCCCATATCAGATTTTGCGTGCAGTCAGTTCCAGATGAAGCAACTGATAGTTATGCAAGTTTTTATCAGTGGCCTCTTTCTACACTGGTACAAGAGCATCTCCCAGGCTTTGTGACTCCTCTAATTTTCCAAGAGCTTTTATAAATTGAGGTCAGCGGCTCAGAAAGCTGCTCCACAAATTTTCTTAGAAAGCTGCTATCTTCATTATTGTAGCCTGAAGACAAGTTTGGGAAAATTAAGTCTTCACATATAAACCACTCCTCATGGGACCTCCCTGCAACTAGCTTCGTCTATCTAAAAGCCAACATCTAGCCAGAGCTTGTCAGACTGGCTCTATCCAAAGTCAGTGGAGAGCAGGAAACACTGCCAGATGTGGTTCCTGCCATCCCAGGGGAGCAGAGGCTTCTGCAGATGCTATCTGTCCCTACTGATGAAAGAAAAAGTCCAGTTGACTCAGAGTATGTGGTTGCTTGTTGAGTTTTTTATGTGTGAGAGGTATGACGTGTCTGGACCTCGTGCTCCACATCCCATAGGCTGCATCCAGAGGATTTGTGTTTCTCACCCTGTGACTGAGACAGCCACCAATTCACAACTCTTTCTTGGAGATCTCTTTCTCAGGTACGTTCTTACATGACCCACCATGTCTTGACAGCTATCTGGAGCACTAGTCACTGATATTAACACCTTGCAGCACTGATTTTAAAGCTAGATTTCGCTTTATCACCATTTTTCTTTATTTCTTTTATAAACCCACTTTACTTAAACCCAGAGTGTCTCAGCCTGTAGAGGCTTCTGCATAGGTTTCTGTCTGGTAGCACACACACAAGCGCCTAGGCAGAGGTGTGTTTGAGTGTGCTGGAGATGTTTGTTTTAAGAAGTAACAGAAAACAGTGATTCCCAGCACATTTTCTATGAGCACAGTATTGTTCCCTGTATGTAAACACACTAATCAGGCAGTGCTGTGGTCGGACGAGGTCTTCCTTGCCCATCTCAGCCAGTAGCCACCAGTCCTGAAAAAGTTCTCCAAAGAAAGTGGCCTTTTGTCTCCTCCCGGGCCGAGTAGTTTGCATAATCTGGTTAAATAAAATGAATACACACATGCACAAAGAATTGTGGGGGAAAACTGTAGTATAAGTAAGGCTAAGTGGTCTGTCTAATCTGACAACAATATAATAAAACGTTTATTTGTGTACACTGGAACAACTCCTTGGGACTGAGGTCTATTCCTGTTTCCCAACAACACTGTCATTAAAACAATGGGCACTGTAATTACTGTGATAAAAAGGCATTATTGCTTCAGTTCTTCATCTGGCCCATGTGCAGAAGGAAGAGGTTTTCTTTATAATCTCCCTGCAGAAGGAGCACAGGGACCAGAAGGCTCCTTCTCCCACTGGCTCTGCCTGTACAAAAGATTTCTCCACACCGGAGACTGCAGTGTGAGAGCCTTTGTCTTAAATGAAAGGGCATAATACAGGCCTTCTGCCAGCACTGGCTACGAATGAAAGCGGAGCCTTTATGTACCAGCTAACTGCTGAACTGCAGACAATAATGTAAAATCTGTACTCCTCGATTACCTCAGCTGCCTTCGCATCGCTGGAGTGCTGCTGAGCCTTGAAAAGAGGCAGGCTGCGGGCGCCAGGCTGGGGCTTCACAAAGTCTATGTCAGTAGGAGAGCAGAAAATCTGCTTGCCCAGCACAGCCGCCCTGGTGAGAATGAGGAGGGTGGGTCGGGAGGGAGATATGATTAATACCTCGAAAACAGTTGCTCCAGCTATTTCTGCAGCTGGGCCATTTCTTCCTGGCAAACTGCATTTTAGCTTCTCTTCAGTTCAGTTTCTTTTAAAACCTGCTAGTTTGGCAGATTGCTTGTTTGCTATGAGCTTGCTGCCCAGCGCTTGTAATAGCAGACTCTGCAGGAGATAGCCCAGAGGTGAGCATTTTTGAACTGGTCTTCACGAAAAACTGTTTCAAATGAGCCCAAGAGCTTGTAGAATATCTGTGAATGTGGTCTGAAGAGCCAAAACGCCAGCTAGTTTCTGTCAGTGTCTCTCCACTGTCGTCAGCAGAGCTGCATCGCCTGTCGCTCCCTGAGAAGCTGGGCTGCGGTCCTTCACACGCTTCAAAGTGCTCTAGCAGTTGCTTAAATCCTTCAGGTTGCTTAAACGGGGATGGTTTGGCTGCTGCAATTTTAGCTTCCATAAAGCACCTGCCTTAGTGCTCTTACGTTGTGAAGTACTAACTCCATTGGGGACGGAGGGCCCTGTTCTCCCTGGCTGCAGCGGTCACCGGGCAGAGGGCACGCTGGCAGCAAAATCTTCCCCAGCTGTCTGATGTGAGTTCCTGCTGGCCGGCAGGGGAGCACGCACGGCCCTGTCTCATAAGAAATGTAAAAGAATATCAATAAGGTGCTGAGACGACCACCACGATTGCCAACACTCTGTTTTAGAAAAATGTTTACCCCGTTGCAAGCATAACTGATGTAAATTGAATGTGTCAGGCTGAGTGGAAACACCTACCCCCTCCCCGGAGCTGCTCTCCCCTCGTTTGACAAGGTACAACCAGAAAGCCCCATTCACACGTGAGCGGAGAGTACCAAACGTTGCATCAAAAAGCAGAAGCCATCCTGTTACAATCTGCTGCTTGTCAAGATTTGACAGCGTTGTGAAATATAAATGATCTCTGAGATAGCAGCGCCTGCCTCAGTCACCGGTAAACAGCTCCCCTCATTAAAGAGATGCTTTAGAAATGACAGCACCAAATTATGTTAATATTTTTATGAAGCAGTCTCCAGCCAGAGATCCTAAAGCAAGGTTTGCCATTCATTTGCCAAAAACCATTTCTTTGCAAGCAGAGGCAAAGTTGGCCTCACAGTTGAAAAAACGATGCCATTAAACAGGCTCCAATTGGGACAGAAACGGAGCTGTTTGGATGTAAGAGAAGGGACTGCGAAGGAGGAGATGGATTTTTCCTAATGCTCCTTTTTTCTTTAGAATATCATCTGTAACCTTTTTTGACCCATAGATTGTCTTGGATTCTGAGTTCGTTCAATGCCTAATTCAATATCCTTAGCTGTGACAGTAACTCATAGGTCCTGTCCCGCGACGCGATCTTGCTTATGATTATAAATGGCTAGAACTGAAACTTGCTTTACCTGAAACTACATTCTACCATTCAGTGCCCTCTGCAACCTTGTTAAGAACAGATTCAGAAACAACCCTTGGGAAAGAGTCCTGAGTCATCTTGACTCTCTCTTTAGCATTTGGATTTTCCTTGGAGACTTTTTGGTTAGGTTTTTGCCTTGATTTTGCTTATCTTTTAGATCTACTGAGATTAGAGTCCAAGACAGAATGGCTGCAATGAAATCATTACAGATTCCACCTGCATCCTGCACTGAGTCAGAGGGAAATTAACAGGATAATACAGGCTGTATGTATTTCTCAAGTGAGAGATCATTGAGATCAGACCGTGTCAGAAATACCACTAGTAAGAACATGCTACAGGCAGTGACAGATAATATTTCATAAGGTTTCCAAACTTCTTTTTCAGGGGATGAAAATATTTGATCCTCTTCTTGCCAGCGGGCTCACTCCGAGCTTCTTTTATACCAGCATTCACCACTGAAGGTTTCAGTTTCTCTGACTGTCTTCTCCTACCCTTCAAGAAAGATGCGGGCTCCTCTTTTGCAGAGCTCTCGCCGTACCTGCCCTCGCACAGGAGCAGCACGGCCGTGAGAGCCTCCACCCATCGCTCTCTGTGAGGGGGATCCAACACAGGAAACTCTTCTGTCTCTCTAATGTGATGATGAAAGTTATTTCTGGTATGGACAGGTGCTGTCAGTCCTGGATGTCATACTTTCATTACATTGTTCGGTTGTGTATTTGGGAGAGGTTTTTTGTTTTGTGAAGACTTTTAGCACATCCTGTTTGGGAGAGGTTTTTCCATTTTCTGAAGATTTTTAGCACATCCGTTCACCAGTTGTTTAAGTTCTTCCAGCAGGTGATATTTTCTCCTCTTCCTCTTCTTTTTTTCCTCCCAGAACCCCAAGTAATGGCCCATATAGCTGGCTGCAGCCATGTTAATACAGTTTAAAAAAAAGGCAACAATATTTACCGATGGATCTGAAAACACACGTGGACACTCCTCTTTTTGACCCTTTCAAATTAGACATGTGAGTTCAGACAAGAACTTCAGACTAATTCTGTTCATCTCCCAGTTTTATACACATCAAGAAAAAGATGCTTGCGTGTTCTTACAACACAGATATCCCAAATAACCCAGCTTTCATGTTTACATGCATAATACATGGATGCTAAGTGTAGGAATAATCATGGTGTTATACGGCAAAGGAAGACACTGTTTTGATAGTGTCTCCACCAAGGCCTAGCATACAATGCAATCACCCCTGCACTAAACTTCCTTTTGGAAATATTCGGTTATTATCATGCCCAGGATTTTTGAAGACCTGATGATAAACTACACCTATTGTTTCTATAAAGGGTAGGTGTTCATTTGTGTTAAATAGCTTTCAATTTATAAAGAGTTTGGGTCTCCACCAGCCTGCTGATGAGACAAGATCGTTTCCTTTGCAGTGGCGTAGAGTTAAGCAAGGCTCTCACCCCGACAGAGAATTCTGATTTGCTCCATATGAGAGAGACATGGAGACAACACATTGCCCTTGCTGTGTTACAGCTGGTATCTGCAGCAAGAACTGAGTGGGCAAATCACTTGGTTCACGTCGGGGGGAGGCTTGAGTATGGAGGAAATGTGTATTTAAGGACATCATTGTCACTCTCAGGTTGTGATTTTCAGGACTGATTTCCACACGCTGGAGTTGTGCAAGCGTTTCATCAGCTTTTTAGGTAGGTGACTGTCACGGTTTAAAGCTGGGCTGGCTATTAAGCGGATGACAGA
>VZSC01004477.1:159882-253282 GCA_013398225.1 Steatornis caripensis
TTTGGGTCACCTGTCTGACCCGCTCCTCCCCACCACAGGGTCGCAGGTGGGACCCCTTTTCCGCTCGTTCAGTTCCAGTGCATAAGAAAGTTAGCAGAAGCAATCATCAACCTTGGTCTCCATAGGGATAACTATAAGCAAGAGCCTTTCTGCATACCATTGCTTCTGATGTTCCAGCACTAACTATAAACACCGAGCCTTATCACTGCTAGAAGCAGACACTGTCTGGAAAAACGTGCAGTTAATGTCAGAGAGTGCAGGTGCTCAGAAGAGACTTAACTAAAAAGTAAAGTTACTAAAAGAAAATTGGTTCTGTCCTAGCCCAAACCAG
Organism: Steatornis caripensis; assembly: GCA_013398225.1. Classification (NCBI taxonomy): domain Eukaryota; kingdom Metazoa; phylum Chordata; class Aves; order Caprimulgiformes; family Steatornithidae; genus Steatornis; species Steatornis caripensis. Next base: position 160,214 of record VZSC01004477.1, read on the forward strand.
GACAGTGAGACAAAGAAGTGCCTCTTGGAGGAAATACCTGTAACTAAAGACATTGTTTCTGCACACCTGCAAAACCTGCATTATAGTAACTGCCTTCACTTTTAACCCTGACATTTTGTTGGCACCAGGAAAGACTGCAGGGTAACCGTCACACTGCGGGAATCCCCCACGGGGGATCGGCAGCCTGTTGGCCATCAGGGTACTGAGCAGTGAGAGGGTGCTCAGCCACACAGCTCCGTGAGTCAGCCTCAGAGCCAGGAAGGCAATTTTGGGAGGGATTTCATCACCTGCGTATGCTGGCCAGGCTATCTTTAGTTTGTCAGAGGCTGGGCAGGAGGGTGCCCACATCTCCAGCATCCTCCCACAGGCTTGTAAATGAATCCCCTTTGGGTTTGCATTTCTTGCACAGTGAATGATCTCTGGGTGTTTGGAATACACTGAGATTGTATTAGATGCTACCACAAACAAGTAACAACTATTAGCTACATGCATTGTATTTCATTGTATTCCTAGTGCATAGGATTGCTTGCCTTGGTCTGTATTCACGATTCCCTGCCTTCCCACCTTTCCTTTCAGGATTAATGTAACTAGGACTGTACAATCAGTACAACTTTTCTGATCTTTTTGCAACTGGCATGTTTTCTAATAGGCTTTTTTTACTTGGTTTGAAAACAGATGCAGAGCCCTGATACATTTAATCTGACAAGGAAGCCACGGCTGTCAAGAACTGTACTAAGGTGTAAATGAAAAACTTATGCTGACAGGAATCCGGACTCATAGCTCTGATTTCCTTGGGCGGCTTCAACCGTAGCCTGCTGACAACAGTTAGACATTACACAAGAACACAGCTCCCCCAGTTCCTTGCCAGGTTGCTCTTCCTAACACTATGTGGTTGTTCTTTTCTTTAATCTGCCTTTAAGATGAGGGAAACCACCTTCCAGAAGCAAGATGGTGAGTTAGAAAATATAGCCTGCCTGAGCTGAGGAAGCTTTCTTTGTAGAAAGGCAGGACTAGTAGGGCTTGGATAACATTAATTAAAGTCCCGGGGAAAAAGCCTGACATTGTTCATTGCAACTCCCATTGAAAGTTTTATTAAGCCAAAATAAAAGGTATAATTTACAATGTCTTTCTCGCAACAGCTTCCTTGAATTACTTCGTGTTGATCAGTTCACGCTAGCAACTGGGTTTTAACTCAGTATGAAGTGGCAGATACTTATCCTGTTTAGGAAAAGACTATACAGAGCACTTGGGAAGTCACGGGCTTGGAAGCGATACAGTTTTAATGATGGTGTAGCTCCCTCTTGACTCCATGGAATAGATGGAACATGAAGTGCTTTATGACTGACTGAAACCATAAATTCCAGGTTTACTGTCCAGTTCTGCATCATTGATCTTCTTATGGAGAAATGCGAATCAGTCTGCCCCTCTTGATTTGAAAGCGCTTGTGTTTGTCCTGGGTCTGTGGATGGAATTCAAGCTAGACTGCCAGTAATAGTGGTTGCAAGGAATACAGCATGAAATGTCACCTTGCTGCTTACCAAAAGAACCTCAGAGCCCTACGTTTTGGAAATCACAGAAGCAGAATGTGGTTCTTCTTCGTAGTGTCCTATACGCAGTGGGAAATGCCTGTAGGGCACAGCTCCCACTTCCCAGATTCAGGAAGCACATGTAGGGGCAATGCAAACCAGTTACATACCTGCGGGTACGGTTACACGAGGGTGAGAGTCAGAGGTTTGCTAATGCTTCTCACAGCTTGGAGCCTGGGATGGTAAACACTGGAAAGACCTGCGAAAATGGGAATGTGGAGAATTGTTGAGCCCTTGGTTGAAGCTCAGACTGCTGTGACATGGTTAAAAGCTTCCCTGCAGCTGCCCAGACCGTACTCTCCATCAAACAGAGCAAATACTGGTATTCTGGCTGGATTGTTACATCTGTGTAACAGTAATACTCATGTATATTTTTAAAACACCTAAATACTGTTTATACACATCACAGAAAATAGTAAATGTGTGTGAGGTTAACTCTACAGCAGACTTCTAATACACGAGCAATCGAGTGTGTAAAAATACACCCACAGTCTATCGTTGCTCCTTTAAAATAACATTTTTTTTCTATAAAGCTCAATTAAACGAACAAGAATTCCACCAAGAATAGAAAGTTCTCTGTCCTCAGACAGCTAATATATCTCGCTTAGTCTTTTGAGAGCCCTAAAAGCAAAATTTAGTAGTTTGTTTTCAGCAACAGTCTTCTACAAGGGAGAAAAAGAATAATTTAGCTTTGATTCATAGGAGAAGTGGCTAAGCAGGGGATCACCAGCTGGTATTTCACTGACTATCTTTGTGGAATATATTATGGACTCTAATTAAGTATACCCTCTCACAAGTCTATAAAGTGCATGGTTTGGTGGTGGAACCTCTTGCCTGTGGATGGAGTTGGATCAAGCTTGTAGCAAAGACAATTACATGTGTGATAATTCTAACCGGAGCTGTAACAGTAAATGCCAGATAAGGTTTCAAAGCACATAACCTGTTCAAGGGAGGGATTTGAGAGGAATCCATACTTTTCTGGTTTTGCTTAGTGTTGTTTACAGAAATACACAGCAATGCTCAACTAACTGTAGTCATCAGTAAGTCACTGGAACAAGTACTGCACTCTTCAAGGTGACACAGTCCTGGTCAGTATTGGGGAGGAAAAGCAGTGCTGGGGACAAAAGCTTTAATTCCACTCCAGAGCTTACTGGGGAGCCAAGGAGCACAGGAGAGATGAGGAGCCCTGCTTGAGCGGGGTGTGATGGGGAGCGAGGGCAGGACCCAGCAGAATGTCTCAGGGGAAGATGCTTTTAGTGGATTGCATCTGAAAGACACTGATGGTGCCTCCCTCCTTCCTTCCTTCCTTCCTTCCTTCCTTCCTTCCTTCCTTCCTTCCTTCCTTCCTTCCTTCCTTCCTTCCTTCCTTCCTTCCTTCCTTCCTTCCTTCCTTCCTTCCTTCCTTCCTTCCTTCCTTCCTTCCTTCCTTCCTTCCTTCCTTCCTTCCTTCCTTCCTTCCTTCCTTCCTTCCTTCCTTCCTTCCTTCCTTCCTTCCTTCCTTCCTTCCTTCCTTCCTTCCTTCCTTCCTTCCTTCCTTCCTTCCTTCCTTCCTTCCTTCCTTCCTTCCTTCCTTCCTTCCTTCCTTCCTTCCTTCCTTCCTTCCTTCCTTCCTTCCTTCCTTCCTTCCTTCCTTCCTTCCTTCCTTCCTTCCTTCCTTCCTTCCTTCCTTCCTTCCTTCCTTCCTTCCTTCCTTCCTTCCTTCCTTCCTTCCTTCCTTCCTTCCTTCCTTCCTTCCTTCCTTCCTTCCTTCCTTCCTTCCTTCCTTCCTTCCTTCCTTCCTTCCTTCCTTCCTTCCTTCCTTCCTTCCTTCCTTCCTTCCTTCCTTCCTTCCTTCCTTCCTTCCTTCCTTCCTTCCTTCCTTCCTTCCTTCCTTCCTTCCTTCCTTCCTTCCTTCCTTCCTTCCTTCCTTCCTTCCTTCCTTCCTTCCTTCCTTCCTTCCTTCCTTCCTTCCTTCCTTCCTTCCTTCCTTCCTTCCTTCCTTCCTTCCTTCCTTCCTTCCTTCCTTCCCCCACCACTGTCTTTCCCCTCCTTCCCTCCTTTTCTCCCTCCCTCCCTTACCTAACAGGCCATCTTTCACATAGATACTATTACAAAAAAATTAACCTCAGCACATCACAGACAGCTTGTCCAAACTGTCACAGCTATCTGGGATCTTGATGTATAGTGAAATGAAGATCATATGATCTTGCTTTAGCCTTTTTTTCTTTTGGTCTGGACAACTTTGGAATAATGTTCAATTGCATTAAAATAGTACATTTAGACTATCACCATAAATAAGATGCACTATACATGTCAAAACAAGTTCTTATGTAATACAGATCTCTGTGGTTTCATTTACTAGTAACACCCTTCATAAGTCATAACAGGGAATGAAACAATCTCTGTGATATGGAAATATCTTCTTGAATGCATAAATTATGTCTTAATGCTTCAATTGCTTGAAAAGTGGGACAGTCCCACAGGTCACCATTTCCATTCCAGTGATAAGATGTGCAAATATTAACAATGATTTCTGTTTTATGGGGAAGATTAACTTTACAGGCATGATGGGTCCAGTTTAGTTGAGCACGGGGAAAGAAAATCCTTAAAGTTAATAAATTAGCAAAATTAAGTAATGAAGGCAGCTTTGCTTGGTTTGGAGTGATTTTATAAATGCTCCCAATTCTTAACTAAGACACTTGCTCAGCTCCCATGTCAGACCTTTGTGTCTCCATCTTCAGCCTGGTCCCCACGATGAGGGTAAGAGGCCCATGTACTCGTACGAGAGAAGAGACGCTGCAATGGGACCTGCCCTCTCGTCCATCTGTGCCACAAGGTTGCAGTGTGCTCTCTGACCAGTTGCCTCTCCTAAAACTTATGGATGTGTCCTTGCCTGCGAGCTGCCTTGGTTTTTGAAACCCGGCTCTCATATAGTCCTTAGGTGTTTTTACAATTGATTTCCCCTGGAATTACAGTGGTTCAGCATGTCGCACTGCTGAAATGAGTGTTGTTCATCAGGAAGATTTCTGAACCTCCAGAAATACATGCAGATTTGCTTTGCTGTACTCATTTCTCCTTGTTTGAGAACTAAAAACGCATTCAAGCAGCCTCTTAAAGTCATACAAATAACAGGCATTGAAATGGAAAGCAGCAAAATTATGAATATTGTATAATGCAATGTTAAATTACAAATAAATAAAACATCTGGGGCCAGATGTTGCGGTTGGATTCCTGTGTGCAACTGCCATTCCTTTCAGCAGCGTTGTGTGTGCACTTCTGAGAGCAGAGTTTGGACCTTGATGTAGAGAAGCCGTGTTTTTAATGTAATATTAATGGAGGATGATTTCTCCATTAAAAACAAGGTAACTTGGTAGATGGAGAGACTAACATATTTTATCAAAACAGTTGAGGGTGCCTCTACAACAACCTTTCATAACAGTGATATTTTTTAAGGTTAAAAGGCTAGAAAACATCCATGAAAGAAACAGGAAGAAACCTCTACAGGGCACATACAGTGAGACTAGGGAGAAGACTGCAGAATAAAGGTATTTGAAGAAAACCTGAGCGCTCAAATATCACTCAAGAGTTTTAAAAGTTAGAAGATTGGTTATAAGATGTGTAGGAGGATAAAGTCATCTCAGAACGTCCAACCTCAGATGGACTTGCCAAGTACTGAAATCCCATTTTTCTTTTTTGGAAGTCTGTTGAATCTTTTCATCAATGCAGAACTTACAAATACCCATAGGGCGATCGCAAGTTAAAAATGACGATTTACTCAGGGGAAAAAATTTCCCTTCATAGTGGTATGCACTGCTTGGTTGTGGACAGGTTTGCAGGATTTGACCTTGAGTAGGATCTAGAAGATCCTTTTATGCCAGGGATGATTCTTCCGTAGGTTCAAGTGCAATGCGTGCCCAGGCTTGTGGCTGCAGGAGATGCTTTGTGACCATTTTGTCCTGCAGCTGCCAGCCCCTGCTCCACTCCGCAGCACCCATCTGGGCTTCTTTGCCATGTGCTTTTTAGAACAGGCAGAAAGCCTTTGAGAGTGACAGTTGTTTATTTTGAGATGTCCTCAAAGGGGTTAACATTTCAAGATACACATGTCATTTTTCAACTTGCAGTCTTGCTCCAGCATAGCTCTGTGGGTGGGCAGCGTGGATGGTGGAGTTTGTGGATGATCTCTTATACAATGCCTTTTAGCCAGACTGGGCACTCCGTGAAAGAAATTAAAGAGCCAAGCAGTAATTCACTGCTTTCTGCATGTTTTTTTAAACCTTTGATTAAGGTGTCCTTAATCTCTGGAGATAATTGCTCACTTGCTGTCATTGATTCCCCATTCTGCATAACAGGTTGATGGGAAGTGCTGTGCCCAGGATCAGCTCCAGACCATGGTCCCCTTCACTTAAGTTTAGGGCAGGAGCTACAAGGCGTTAGTTGTCGAAGGGCTTTTGTAGGGCAGTCCTGGTGCCACGTACCCACCGTGCGTCCCTTGCCATTAGATGTCCAGTCTGGGAAAGGTGGGCACCATTCAGCCCTTGAGCTGTGGCGGCAAGCCGGTACCCAGGGTTCTGGGCCAACCAGGGGCACTTTGCAGCTCCAGTCAGCTTGGGAGCTCCCGTGTTTCAAAATGAAGGCTCAAGTGTATGAAACCACGTTGTGAAAACAAGACTACGTATCTGGCCCTGGACAGCTATCAGCAGTCCACACCTTTGGAGAGGCAGTGAAGGAAAGAGGCATAAAAGACATCTAGCTTTGCTCCAAGTTATTTATTGAAGCAGAACCCAGGCAATCAGTGACCAAGGCAAGACTACAGAGTATTTTATTTACGGATGACAAAGAGCGAGAAAACTCTATTTTTGACAGTGTCCTTAAAGTTTTACAGTCCTACCTTCCTGCTGCTCCTTACCCTTCTTTCTTCCTTGACCCGTGTCAGCCTGTGCAAATTCAGTCATCTGTCCATAAAGTCCTTTAAAAAACCCGAATGTACTTGGCCTGTGGGTCTTCACTCCTCACTAAACCTACCTACAGGTGGCTATTTCCCAGGTCAGGGCAAAAAGCCTTCCCTTTCAAACAAACAAGTCTTCAATCTGGAAATCCTCCTCTGTAGCACAGCAGGAGCAGCACAGGGCAGATGTTTGCTGTTTGCTAGTTTGCATTTCCTTGAAATGAAGGAAGAGCTACGAAAAAAATCTGCTCAGCAGTGGTTTGGTCAATGCTGTGTGAAATGACATCACCACTAAACCAGCCAGATGGGGCTGAGCACTGTGTCTGTGAAAATGTTCATAGGAGCAGTGAGCACCTTGAGACAGACGCTTTCCATTAGACTAAACACAGATATTCCTTTTAAAAGTGTGCAAGGAAATCGAACTGCAGACCAGAGCCAACAGTTAAACACAGCTGTTCTTTTGTCTTGCTGGCTGCCCCAGTTATTTTTCTTTTCAAGGTATGGGCTCAATCAGGAAAATGGAAGAACGGTTGAGAAGTTCTATGTATGTCTTCTTCTGCATCTTCGAATTTATAGGGCAATCTTGCAGATTCCCTTCCAGTTTTACTTATCCAAATGCTATCTACACAAAATTGAAGTATTAAAACTGGAGAGGAAAAATTGGATATGCCACCTTTTGGGTGTAAAAAATTTGTGCTGGAGCTTTTACAGGGCCTTTAAAAATGGTGTCTCTAAATAATACCTGCACTATACATTTTATATGCCAGTGTTTCAATTTATGGTGTTTCCTTTGGCTATGGCCGTAGGCTGTCCTGTTTTTCATATCTGACAAGAACCCCTCTGCCACATCTCTGGAGTTTTTGGACTTAAGAGTGCTAATAATGAACATTTTATGCTTGTTTCAGTGCCCATGTCTGACAAGGACAGCACTGGCTTTTAAAAACCCTTTATCTGAGCTGAGTGGGAAATGATGTTGCTATGCCACAGGACTTTTCTGAGTCTCCATTTTTTTCTCCTCCTGTGAAGAAATAAAATGTATTCTAGGTTTGTGACAGATTGGTGTGCCACAACATAATTTTGGTCTTTGGTGATGTCCGCTCCTTTGCACAGAATTAGCTGGCCAAAACAAACTGAGAAATGCCCTCTCCAGCAGGTGCTGTAACATCTGGGTGCTATGGCCGGGCAGATGCAGCAGCAGCAGCAGGTGCCTGTCCATGCGTCCGCCTCTCTTTTTGAGTCTCTGTGCAGGAGCTGTGGCTTTCCTGCAGCTCAGAGGCGTTTCCCAACAGATCTCTCACAACTAATGAGTTCCTGCCAAAAGAGTTTGTTTTCTTGAATCAGCATTCTCTGACTGGAAAGAAGAAATTCCAATCGTTTCTGCTCATTATAAATGAACAGACTAACAGTCCCTGGGAGAGAGACTTTACCCATCACATTTGGTTCAGTGTCGGTCTAAGAAATATATAGTAACCAATTGGCCTAATGGAAGATCTCCCAATATTTCAGTTTGAAGAGCTAGTACTTTTTAAAACAATTGTATGTTTAAAAATACCTCTTTCAATCATCTCCAGCAGTCTCATGCTGACAGCACAGAGCTGTCCCAGCACCAACAAGAAGAGAAGGTTGCAGTATCAGAGACTTCCGCCGTTTCCCCTGGCTAATCTAGGAAGAGAATCCCAAACTCACTGAAGTGCCCTGGGCAGACATTTAATAGCAGTACAGGCTATTTCATTGCTGGAAGCAAGTCTGTAATAGCCTTTTAAGTATCATTCAGCCTGAATTATCTGCCTAAGACATGTACATAAATCATGTTATATTACACAATATTTTTTCTTACCCTTTTTCTTGAATTTTACTCCTCCAGTGCAAGTTCTAGAAAAGAAGCAAATTACATTTCCTTCAGTTACTCATCACAGCTAGTGGGATGACTGAGTTATGCCAGGAATTTTTGGCCCAGTTTGTCATTTTCAGAGGAGTGACATTCTGTCTAATGAAGTGGGAGAGGTGTTACAGAAAGAGGAGGCGGTAACTTACTTATTATTACTCATTTTACCCTGCTTGATTTTCTGTCATTGATCTGCATATGCTCTACACTGCTGTATCTGAATGATCCGTTAACTGAGCCTCATCCTCACAACTTCCCTCCTGAGGGAAGTTCATGTCCTAATGATGGGGCCATTGGCAAAAGGCTTTTAAACACCTTAATTCATCCTAGCCCTAATTTTGAGCTATTTCATATGGGCATAGATCTGGAAAGGAGATTAACCCCACTGTGTCTGCTGGGGGACCTCCTGTGAGTGGTGCAAATCTAGTGTTTCCATAGCAGAAATGGGATAAAATATGGAAAATATTCTCATGGCAGGGAACACAACTGAGAGCCGCCTGTCTGGCTGAACGTCATAAGCATCAGGCTGCAGGACTGACCTTGCATGCCTGTCCTCTCTTGCTTTGGGAAATCTCTCATTCTCACTTGCATGGGGACAGTGATTCAAGAAACAGATATGCTCTCACCTGGAATATCAAAGATAACCCAGATCTTAGAAGTTGGGTGAAAATTGGCAGCTATTGGAGGAGAGATGCCTGAATTATAGCCCCACATAAAGAAAGAAGCTGCCAGTCCGTAGCATGCAGCAGGAAGGCAGCAGCCACCTAGCTAGTCAGTATGTGGCAGTTTAGCATTGCTGCTTCTTAGGATGGAGATTACGAGAGGAAGAAGTCATCATTGTATAGACTAGAGGGGAGAGGACACAAATCCAAGGGGAACTGGGTCTTGTTAGTTCTGCCCCTCCAAAACCAATTTAGTAAAGTTAACTTTTTGGATGCTGCCGGTAGAATTTAGTCTCAACGTAACTGCTTCCAAGTGTCAAGTGGCCCTGGGGTTGCCCAGTGGTTGGAGGGTGGATGATCCAGCAAGCCTCTGGTACCATCACATCCCACCTGTTGGCTCGTAGGGGATGGCTGAGTGCCTGGCGCGTGGTAGACACTGAACAAGTTGAAAGGCTTCATCTGCCCCTGTGCTGCTATTGAGTTGGAGCAGGAACCATCTACACCCACATGTACACAGGCAGAGCTGTCCAGATTTCGTGTAGGAAAGTCTGGTGAATCTATTCCTAGCTGATTGTCAAGTATAAAAAATGATATATAGAGAAATTTTGGCAATGAGGCTAAGAAGCAGTATTGCTTACAGCCCTGTTCTCTCTGAAGCTGGTGCCTGGCTGCACGGCTATGGTCCCCCAATCCATTGCAGGACAAAGGCGCTTCTTTTTAGTGGTAGGATGGAGTAGAGATGAAGTGCAAGTCCATTGCCTACCTGTTGAGCTGAGCTGCGTACCTGACCATGTGCTAATTGGCTCAGAACAGGCTAAATGGATTGAAGTCCTACATGAGGGCCTAGAGGAACGTGAAGATGTTCATAATGGGTCTGTGAGCAAGATCTGCCCATCACCTGTTAGTGTGCTAGCTATTGAATTAATCTTCCTCCCTGGAGCCCGTGTCTCTGAAATGTGTCCAGATGACATCTCTGGAGCCTGAAGATCACTACCGATGTTCTGCAGCATTAACACCGGATGGACACGCTCTTCAGTGATCCACCACCAGCGTTAACACTGGAGAGACACAGTCTTCAGCGATTCACCTCTTTGTTTTAGGTGTGAAGAGTGGCAGCTCCCGCTAGGAATGAGAAGACAAGTTTGTCTCAATAAATGCTCGGGCTGCCAACAAAAATACCAGGCAAACTGTAGTAGTGTTTGTACAATGCTGACACATGCCCACCGGGAGCATGACTGCCACCACCACCTCATTTCGCAGAGGCCATTGACAGCTGTCAGATGATAACAACTTTGGATAATTAGTGTCCTGAAGGGCTTGAACTGAGGGCTCAGAAATGAAAGACTGTATTAGAGAAAAGCTATTCCCTCCTCACCCCTCGAGACTGGTTGTGTATTTCAAGCTCAACAATAACATTAAAAAAAAGTAATACTAAGAAAAGCAATATAGCAGGCTAAATTGCATTTGCTGAATCTTGGGCTTACATTTCATTACAAATACCTTCCTACTCACGGTACAGTCTTCTTAAGTCATTAAGACAAGTCCTGAAGTCCTTTCTCAGTTTTCACTCATACCTCGGGTGCTTTCTCATTAACTTCAGTGTATGTCTCTTTGTCTGACTGAAAACTGAAAGGGAGCCTTGGGATTTTAACTACTCGGAATTTTGCTTGAGTAAGCAGCAAGAAATGTGGCCATGATAATAACCTTTTGTTTTTTTCTTTCCCCCTATTTTTTTTTTCCTGTTACTCTTCTGACAGGTCTGAAAGGGTGGGTGTAAAGCAGTTAGGACTCACCACCTTTTTGGTTTGTTTTTGAGGAATTGTGAAATGTTTTTCTTTTGAATTTCTAAGCAGACGGTCATTCAAACTGAAAAGCCATCATATTTCATTTAGAAAATGTCAATTAAAAATGTTAGGGGCTTTTTTTCAAATGAAACAACATGAAGATATCGAGACAACTACCAAAACATTTAGGTCAACAAAAATCTAACCTTTTTTTTTATTTTTTGATTAAAAGGGCCGCAGAAGATTTAACTGATTTTTTTGCCTGGCTCTAAATTATCAGTTTGGCTAAATCATTCCCATAGAGTTTGTGTTCAACTGGGGACATGTTTACGTACTGCCTCTGATCATACAAGATAGTGCTGGATTACGGGCTGCGCTGGCTTTCCAGCCCCAGAGAACGGCGAGTCCTCACCATGATCCTCTCTCTCACCAGAAACGTGGACTACTTGGATAACAGCAACTTCACTCGTTTCCTGACCTCAGAAAAAAAGCTTTTTTTTCCAAGCAGAAAGTGAGACCAAGGGCAAAACTGTATTACATCACTTCTGGACACTGCAGAGAAGCTGCCCCAGTTTTACTAACAGAGTGACGTGTTTGCTGTATGGGACAACTTGCATTCTCAGAAAAAGTTTACTTTAGTCTATTTTTGAATTCGGTTTAGAAAACACCAAAAGGTTACTAGAAGTTACTAAATCTGTGAGCAGATTTATCTAAGATGAAATCGAGAGTGCCCAACTATGGGTTATGCAGGCGTAGTGAAAGCAGCGAGCAATCACAGGTGCCTGGGAGAGGAGATGCTAACCCAGGAGGGCGGTGTTGCTTCGGGGGATGCAGAGAGGTGACAAAAAGCAGCTGCAGGACAGTAACAGCTTAAAACCAGCATAGACATCTCTGCAATTGGCATCTCAACATGCTTATTGGTTCCTCTCTTTTACCTGTGGTTTTAACCTCAAACCTCTTTTATCCTATTTCGCGCAGCTGTACCGCTGCTTCACAGCCTCCCTGCTCTGCCACAGAAGTTCAGAAGAAGGTGTGGCAGAAATGATTGGGCATCCTGAGAGTATGCCCATGCCAAACTCCACAAAATAAGTCTTTTTTCATACACCACAACGTAATAATGGACACTGGCCCTTGCTCAGTCTCATTCAATGACCCATAACTGAGTGAATAATTTATTCAGTGCCTAGAGATCTTGCGTGGAGACTTGTTTACCACACATCCCTGGGGAATGAAAACAGCAATAAAGGTCCAGCTTTTAACCCATCCATTTACAAAGCCTCATGATATTATTGCTTGCGTGATCAATTTAATGTTGGAGGTTTACTAGCAGCCTTCCTGCATTTCATGCCTCAGTACATATTTTTTCAGAGCATTTACAGCTTATACTTGTTGTTGATTTGAAGGGAATAGAGAATTCCCAACTGCAAAGTCACAATTTTATTTAAAGCTTTAATTGTCTTAAAGAGAGTCTTTCTGAACTCTAGGCCTTTTGGAGTCACTGATGCTGTTTATTATCCAGTAAACTCTTTAAAGCTTTGGGACAGGTTAATACTACTCAGCATCGGTGTAATTTTTCTTACGCTGTGTTACTGTGTTTATGTGAGGATCTTCATTTTGCTTTGGCAGCAGCATTTCTTTTCTGCTTCTGCAAATTACAAAAAAAAAAAAAAAAAAAGCCTCCCTAAGCTGGATTGCTTTGCAGCTGTGAAAACTTATAATAACTTCAGTAGGATTACAACTACATCAAAGGTATTATATATCCCTGAGTAACATATTTACTGGGCTTTTCAACAGCTGTATAATTAGCTCTGGATGACTACTTTTTTCCTCCACATCTTTAAATATCCATATTTCAAAATTCACTGTAATTCAAAGGGAGGGTGGTTTTCCCTTTCACAGAAGGTGCAGCCCACCAGATCTTTTCCTTAGCTTTTTTTTCTTTTAAAGAAAAAAAAAAGAAAAAAGGAAAAGAGGCCTCAAGTTCCCTGTCCCCTGGTAACAGGACCCAAGGTATCCATGACCCCTCCTGGCATGCTGTGCCCGCCTGATTGATGAGGGAGGTGATTCCGGCAGGGGATGGGATGGGGCGCTTTGTGGCATCCCCAGGGGAGGCAGCTTAGAGGCAGCAGCTGTCCCCAGAGCCCGTCACAGCCCCCTCGCACAATAGGAGGATGGCAGAAGGTGAGGAAAACGCTCGTGCCTCCGCAAGGAGGAATAAAGACTCCATATGTCCCGGGCCTCAACAGATGCTCCTGTGGGGTGACCCCCTTTGCCGTCCCCTCCCTCCCGCTTTGCACTCGCAGCGCCTCCATCACCAGCACTGACAGCCCCTATTATGGGGACGTCCCCAGCGAGGGTCCCCGTCACGGCCTGCCGTCACGGCAGGAGCTTTTGGGCAGGGGGTTGTGCACAGCGTTGGACCGGACAGTTCACAGAGTCAAAAACCCCTCTCTCACTGTGATCCTGCACACGTCTGCTGTCATTCCTCTGCAGAGGCTTTTGTTATGCAATTACCTTTATTCTGGGAACAGGAAGGAAAAGAGGCTTTAAAATTCTCTTTAACTCTAGCTGGGTTTTCTTTTCATATTTTTTTTGCCCTGTGATGGGTAGCAGAAGGGAGTGCTTCAGTGTCGACATGGAGGCAAGGTTTTTTCCCGCACAAGAATACATCACAAGCTGATGGTTTATGTTGTGCTGATTGCTCAGTCCCATGGCCAAGATGGCAAAGGAAGGTGTGAGAAACGCTTTTACACGGCCTCTGTAGAAATGCTGATTTCCAATTTGAATTTTTTTTCTTCACCTGTTGGGACTTTGAACCCAGTTTTCTCTTCAGACAGTTTTCCTAAGAAGAGCTCCTGGCCTCGATTTGTCTGTTCCTCCCAACGTTTCATTACGGCCCTGCGATGTGTTGGCTGGCTGGCTCCGATGTGCAGCAAAGACCCAGCTGGCTGAGCACTTTCAGGACAAACAGATAGGACAATTTACTATCTGATTTTATGAGAGCCATTTACACTTTGCAGAATTTTTTAAGCAGCAAGCCCTTCAGAAGCCTATTCTGAGCGTGGTACCTAGGAGAATTGCACACACATTTCCTGTCAGCAGCCAGAGAACAGTGTCTAACACCTGCTACGAAGAGCTTGAAATATATTCTTAAATGGCTTGATTGCTTTTCATTTCCCTTGAGATGAAATGAGACATTATGGTGCAGTTTCTTTTCCGCAAGGAGACCTACTACAGACACTTCTTCAGTGAAGCTCCTGAGCAATGTGGCTGAGCCCATGCTCGCTCGTGCTTACGTTCACTGGGATTTCAGTCTGTGCTTAAAATCTAGCTTATGCTCAGATCGATGCTCAAGACCTGTAGCTGGGGGGGCAGCAGACACCGGCCATACGCAATTGAGGACAGGATCCTGCCCTACTGGGGTTTAAAGAGTCCGTTGAGAGCAGGGATAAGCACCAGTAGGAAAACCTCTCCAAGGGTCCTTGCTGTAAGCACACACCTGTGACTCTGCAGTGTCTGCTCTTCCTCTGCATCGTCCTGGGCAGCGCTCTGAAAGCCAGCAGCGAGAGCGCCATGTGTTTTGCAGGAGAACTGAAAACATCCACCTTGGTTTCCTGGATCCATCTGGTTTGTCAGAGCATCCTACCGCTCCCATGCAGGTGTGCTGCACTGGTACCAGGAGGAAACCTCCCCCCCCCTCCAAGTCAGCCTGCACCACTCTCAGGGAAAGGCTGAACACACCTTCCCCTGCATCGCCGGCCTCTGACCTCCACCCAGCGGGCTGCCCTTGTCAGTGATGAATCAGGAATTACACAGAGAACATTCAGCTACCCAAACACTGGATGGGTAAACCAGAGCACCTTCTAGACAACATTTCCTGAGAGCTTAAACCTCAGGCTCTTTGATGCACAGCAAGTGGGAAGGAGGAGTGCTGCGAGTGACAGGCACTTTCATGGGAACGCTTTTATTTCAGCATCTCGAATGGGAGCACATTGCCAGCCGTTACCTCTCAGCCCTCAGACTGCCCTGTACCAGCACACCTCACCACGCACCCACCCCTTGGGCTGGTTTATAATTTTTTTAGAAGACACTGTGGTTTCAGCTGAACTCAACGGGAGCTGGGAACTTGGAGCTTTCAGCCCCGTTAAAAACACAGTGCAACCCAATATCAAACTGGTACGAAAAGGAAGCAGCAGTGATTTTCTACCCCAGAAAGTTTCTGTTTTCAGACACCTGAATTTGTACTCTGTAAAGGAAAGAGGAAATTATTAGGTATGTAAATATTAATATTTATGAAATAAATCCCACCGTTTCAATTCTTCTTTAGTTGTGTGTGTCTTGAAGCTTATTCCATGGAGGATAATGGTTTTCTGCTAACAGGTAAAATGGTGGAAAAATCAGGACAGGTAGAAACTCGTTTAGCATTTCAATTAACAGGGAAAAGGCTCTGGAATTCGAGTAGCGATTTTTTGTAACTTTCAATGAATATTTTCAAAGCTGTCTCAAATAATGTTGTTTTCTTTGAACTTCAGTTGCTGGAAGATGCCCCAAAATTTCAAACAGATAACTAGCCTTTCCCCTCACTGCCACTCCTCCACCTGTGGGGTGGTTCAGCTGTGAATCCTCGTCCCTGTTTCATGTTCCCTGTGCTTCTGTGTGGACCCTTCACTCCTTGCAGAGGCAGCTGGACCTGGGTGTTGCAGCTAGGCTGCTGGTGCGGAGGCTGGCTGTGACTAACCCCAGCCTTAGTGCATGTATTTTGCATTTGCAAATTAAAAATAGAACCAAAGCAATAAAAACGAGTGGGTGTGAGGATATGTTTATGGGACAGCTTAAGAGGTTTTCTTATCATTTTTGGGTCTGTGGAGGAGTAGAAACTGATCCTTGCAAATGCTTTTCTCAAAACAAAATTGAGCCAAAATGCCCTTACTTAGGGCTCTCTCCGTCTAGCAACAACTTGAAAATCCATCCCAGGTTCTGTCAAAATCTTCACGAGAAGGCTCTGTCAAACATATGTGATGAGGACAAAACAGTACATTTCAATTTCACCCACCCTTCCTGGTCAAATATAGTTCATTTTATTATCCTTGTGCCAAATTTCCTAGTTTTTAGAAAGGAAACAGCATTCTCCATAAAATCAGATGGAAAAAGCCAGCCTGGGAACCAACTCCATTTGACCATGGAGAATCACCCTCGCTGTCAGACTTCTCTGGACGTGCTGCACGCTGTGTTTGTGCCCATCGTTCCTGCATTTCAGGGCTGGGCAGAGGGGATGTGGCGGATGTAATGCAATACCCGTGATTTCTGATTTACAGCCAGAAGCAACTGTATATGCCTCCTCGCTGTTCCTAAGCTATCCCATTAACTGGCACAGACTGGGGAGTTTCCGGGGTGGTGTGAAGCCAGCTGTGTCCCAGCAGAGCAGAGCACTCGGCCCAGGGAAACCAGTCCTCCCTCCCGGTGTCAGTAGTGCTGTGAACTTCAGAAGCTGTACAGCTCTGAGCTGGCTGTAGTTAATTCTGAAATTTTAGGAGGATACATCTGGTTTAAAGGAAGGGTCTGATTTTAAGTATTTAAATTAATGGTCAACTTCTCTGTTGTGGTTTGGCAGGCAGGGGAGAGGGACTGGGCCGTGCCTTCCTGCATGTGAAATCCTATCCCCAGGAAGAGAGTCCGTACTTCAAAGGAGCGTTGCTCACATGCTGAGCTGCTGAGATTCATCATGCACATCTCTGGAGGAAGGGCTGGTTCCCTGCCTCGCTGCCACTACTGCCTGTGCTGCCCCGGCTGCGTACTGCTGCCACAAGTTACTATGGCGGATCCTGTCCTCTCTGCTGCCAAAGCAGCATGTGGAGTTTCTGCTCCACACAACCCGCAGCAGATGTGCCGTAGCTAAAATGTGAGGGAGCGCTCAGTGGTTAAAATGACATCTGGAGGTAAAACTGAGGAGGGTACCCGCCGGGCCGACGCTTCAGCTGCCATGTGTTGGTGTAGTCCCGCTGCTTATCTGCAGGGTGATGCCACCTTGCACCAGATGAGGAAATGACCCATCATAATGTGATCTGCAGCTATGCAATGTGAGATGATATGTTACAGCAGCTCCCATGACCATAGCCCATATTAGAGTCCATGAGTCACCTTGATTTCCATCGACCAGCATGTCCAGAGCAAAAAAGCTCTGAGATTAATCTTTTGTGCCATAGTGACAATTTCAGCTGCAGGTTTTTGTAGGGTGAAGGCAACAAGGAGGTCCCCAGTTATTTGCAGACTTTTAATGAAATCATATTGCACTTCCCAGCAAGGGATTCGAACCTGTTATTGGTGTGAAAGTGTAAATGCCCATATTCAAAGGTAACAATAAGGACAGACATCCCAATAGCATGTCTGCAAGGTGTCTTAAGAGAAAAGGCATTGAGCTTTGGGTTGGTGCACCTACATAAAAATAAATGATAATATCATGCAGCCAATAAAAAAAAAGAAAAAAAACCTCAACAGGAGGAAATGAAAAAAAAATACTCTACATGGTGGCTTGTAATGGATCTGACAAGTCTAGAGGCTACTTCAGTAGCATAAACACACATTCCAGGATGCACTATGTTTTATATTGTACGTGTTAAAATATTTAGTAACTACATTGCTATAAACATTGTTTTGATCTCAAAGTGCATCATATTTTAAAGCCTGTGTACTCCAGGAAGAATTATATTCTCCAGCCTCCTTAATAAAAGCCACAATCTATGATGCTCTTGATGTGCACAGGCCTAGACTACACAGTATGATGACATTCTTCAAGAGGCCTTTAATGAATTAATGCCTCTCCAAATGGTTTTAAGCTTACAAAAAGAAGATGTGTGCATGATCCTAAATCATTTGGAGCCATTTTATTCAGTGCCTATTGATTTTAGTGCCAGTAAACCTCACTGCTGCCTGCCTCTGATGAGTATTACATTATAGCCTCCATAGCACAAAATGGGATTTAACGGCGCCAAAAATGTAATTTCAGCACAAAATCCAGAACTCATTATGACATCAACTCTCCTTTTTCTTCCAAACTTAAGGTACTTGAGGATCAAAATCCTGCAGAAACTGGAGCCATTTCTCAAAGTGAATTTGGAGAACTTACTCTTCCATCTTCAGACTAGCCCTTGGAGTTGAAATGGGCTTAAAAATAAGAAACACCAAAGTTGGTGGGCTTTTTCTCACACAGCCTTTGTACAAACTCATTATTTTCATATTGGCAATGGTAGACAAGGATGGTTGTTCCTGTGCTTGGTGAGTATTTGTAGAAAGGCGTTCTCTCTCTTTTCCCCTTAAGGCGAGTAAGACAAGATGCCCTGGTCAGCAGGGTCAGAAATGGCCATGTGGCCATGCATAGAAGTGCTAATATTCACTCATAATCCTCAAGCAGAGAGAGCAACCTACAGGGCGATGTTAATGATTTCTGCCCCAGACTGCATATGTGACAGTTTTTGCTTTCCTGATCACGCTGCATTTACTGACTCAGCAGTCTGAAATACTCCACCTTGCACGTAGTCTTTGGGGGCAACAACATTGGGCTGACACTGTAGAAGTGTGATTCCATGGCCAGCTGCAGACATAGGCCCAAAATATTCTGAGCTCTTAACATCAGGAATGGGTGATAAAACCAGTCAAGCCCAAGCATCTGAGAAGAGGAACCTTGGATGTTTTATCTTCATTTTCTTTCTTCCCATGTCCCCTTCCCTTCCCTTCCCTTCCCTTCCCTTCCCTTCCCTTCCCTTCCCTTCCCTTCCCTTCCCTTCCCTTCCCTTCCCTTCCCTTCCCTTCCCTTCCCTTCCCTTCCCTTCCCTTCCCTTCCCTTCCCTTCCCTTCCCTTCCCTTCCCTTCCCTTCCCTTCCCTTCCCTTCCCTTCCCTTCCCTTCCCTTCCCTTCCCTTCCCTTCCCTTCCCTTCCCTTCCCTTCCCTTCCCTTCCCNACTACCACTCCCAACCCACACAGGTATATATGCTATTCTAGGGCCTCCCCAATGCATGCCAGCAGAAGCCTATTCCCTTCCCAGTTCTCAGGGCATTTCTGCTAAAGATGAGAATGCACCTCATTTTCCCAATTAATGATGCATCTTCTTCATTTGTGCTCTTCAACCTATACTCAACCCTGCCCCGCAACCTGAACGCAGCTGGTTGAGCAGAAGGATACAGCCAGTGTCTGCCCCCAGCTCTGAACAGTCATGGGTCTCCCATTGTGTCAGCCCTCATATTGAAACAACTTTGATCATTTCCAGCGAGGAAGAAGGGATAAAAAGAGGGATCTTGGGAACAGAAGCTGCGGGCAAAGTAATTCTGTGCTATGGGAATAGACATGAATGTAAGACCAGTGGACGTAATGGGTCTATGGCTAAACGGATAGGAATATCATCATGTTGACCTCATCTCCTCATGTAGTACCCGACTGAGGAGGAGAGCTGCGGTGAATTCACAGGCAAAAGAGCCCCCCAAGGGACAGATTGATCTCTGTGGGTGAATTTGATCCACATTCAGCATCCCAGGATGGAGGTGTGGAGGGGATTTGCCCACCGCTTGCCATGCTGTGCTCCTGCCTTCCGGTTAAGTACTGCTGCAAAGCTGAGAGAGACGGGTGTAAGAGCCTTTCAGCAGGCAATTAAAAGCAGAATGTTTTCTGTTATATATAAACAAGCCCATTAAACTTGACTTTAATGGGACTGAGATTTTGTGATAAATAATTGAAAAGAAAGCTTAAAGTAAATTTCAAAGTTTTTTTTTTCCCTTTTAAAATGTATTTACAATACTTCAGTACTTTATATAGCTTGAATGTTTAATCAATTGTCGTTTAAAGAGAGTTCAATTCCTGGAGCTTTGTGATATATATGTGCTAAACAAGCCACTTCAATGTCAAAGACACACAGATCAGCAGCTCTGGGGCTGAGACAGATTTGACACAGTTTGTAGTGGCTTGTGCATGGGAAAAGCTTGCTCTCAACATCTCATCTGCTCTCTGTAGATTAAAAGGGTCTTGAACCAGATTGAATTTCTCCTACCGTAGCACATATAGGTCTATGAGATAGCATGCCAGGCACTGGACAGGGACGTGATAATTACTCGCCTGCTCCCTGGGCCCGGCCAGCAGCCGGCACATGGTCTGTTTTCTCTATCAGCTGCGAGGCAAAATCCCAGCCCTGCTTCAACCAAGCCAGAGGAACCACAGTGCAGAGCAAGCAAAGGTTTGAAAGGAGCAGCTGATGTTTATTGTGCCTTGTTGTAGGTGGTTTTCCTGGGTTAGTTGTGTTCAAGGACGTCAGGGGTGATACGCTATTCCCTTCTCAGAGAGCGGACATTTATCCACCTTCCATTAACACAAGGCCTGATGAGAAGGGAATGTCCCTCAGTGCCTTTCAACACACACATTTAAAAACGTCTTGTAAATTAGCTAAGACTTCGGACTTTCCATCGACTGTGCAGATTCCCTTGCTGAGGCTAAACTGGCACTGCCTCGAGGACATCACTGGAGCTTCACTGCAACCTTCACCTCCGCTGTTGAAAAACCCCAAACCATCTCCTTGGTCCGTCTTCCTCCCCCTGACCTGTACTCAGACCAGAAAGATGCTAATCTCTCTTTTGCAGGGGAAAAGCAGCCTCTCTGTGAACATCAGAGGTCAAGCGTGGCTTTAAGTCCTGGAAGCTTTTTTAATAGAGTTGTTTTGTGAAAGCTCTCAGGCGTGTTTTAAGGTGCTGAAGTGCTTTGGGACTTGGGGTATGGAATTTTTTTTTTTTTTGAATCCCCATGTGTTCCTTTAAATAATTCTGTTTCTGTGCTGCAGTGCTTCCACTGACCGGGGACTGCTTGTTCCCTGCCTTCGCTGGGGCGTTAGCAGCCGTGATCACCCCACGGCTTAGCGGGGATCAAACTGATATCAGAAGAGTTGATCAGGAAGAGAGCGTCTCCGATGTGAACAGACTGGCACAGTACTCTTCCTGCTCAGGAACACAGCAATAATGGCCTAGATGGCTTTAAAAATAATGGTAACATACATAGATATTTAAAATTATGAAAACAAGTAAAGGAGTATGCAAATGATTAGAAACTCATGGCAAAAGGGATCAAATCCTGCTTTGAGCAGCCGTGCTGGAAGTGGTGCAGTGTAGTCGCAGCTTCGCACCAGTGTGCATGAAATCACAGCTTGTTCCCACAGAATCCCCTAATCACAGTTCCATTAACTCATATAACTGTGTGGGACTAGAGCAGATTTCTCAATAAAAATGATGGATAAGTAAATTGGGAAAAGCACTCTACCACTTAGCAGGTATGAAAAGATTGACAGTCCCAGCTCTGCCGAGGGAGAATTGCGTGCACTGACTAGAGGGTGTCGCTGTGTGGAAATGCTTGTGCGTGGCTTGGGGAAAATCGCTGTGTTTTTTTTCTGAGGGTGTGTGAATGGGAAATGGTGATGCTGGAACAGGGTGTGGGATAACTGCAAACACCTTGAGAGCAAACAATGTGGAGCACAGCACGGGCAGCGGCCATGCAAGGAAAGACCAGGAGCCTCCTGGCTGCTGGGTCTCCTCATTGCGACAGCAAGCATGGAAGCTGGAAGCCTGGGAGCTCTCAGCACTGCAGAGGTGAGTCTGGGTGTGAAATCCCGAGTGGTTGCCCCAGTGCCAGACTTGACGGCAAACCCACATGCCTGGGACGTGCTCCTCTTTTTGTCTATTGGACTATTGGATGGAAACACCTTCCATGACTCTGCAAAAGCCACTGTGTGCGTGAACTAGGGCCTTACTCATAAAGCATTGTTCATAAAAGTGATGGTGCCTTTGATGTCCCACACTGCCCGATACAACCCTCTCTCTTGGGGGGGATGCTTCTACCTGAGACTGTGTGCAGACAGAAGTGTGCCCTCCCTCTGCTCTTGGGGCTGAGATGTGTCCGAGCAAGGTGTGCCAGGCACATCCCACAGGCAGATGTGTCCCAAAGGATGAGCAGGAAGGTTGGGGTGAAGGCAACGCAGCAGAGTGAAAATGGCATAGGCGACAATACTCTCATTTGTGGCTGAAAGACATGCTGGCCCTTCAGGGAATCGCAGGAATTATGCAGCAGCAGGCTTGACTGCATGGATAATTTCGTAATTTAATGGGCAAAACCTGTAGGCCTGCCTCTCTGTCCTGGTTAAAACCCAGCCTGAGCTCTTGCCTTCTCCTCAGAGAGGGGGTTAGGGACAGGGCACAGCTTCTATGTTTCCCTCCAGGGGCTGACGACATGCAGGAACGGAGGAGGCTCCAGAGGTCCCACAGCATGATGGTGTTTGACGCTGCTCACACACAGCTCCTAGCTCCTGCTTGCTAAAAGCATGATTTGAAAGAAATATCCCTTTGGCCTGCTGGACACCTCACCACATTGGTGTTGCGTCCTGCAGCTCCAATTTGGGCTTATCCGATCCCAGAGCCAGGAACTTCTCCTTGTACTGAAATTCCCACCATGGCCCACCCCATTCAGCATTTCTGAGCATTTATAACATGCTCAGCAGCTACTTAGCAAAGACCTGTCAATGATGCTAGTCAGAGATCAAAACGGCCTTGCCATTTGCTTGCTACACCCGGAGAGCCTGAGGCAACGTGAGATACTGCGTCTCTCCTTGGACTGTGCTTCTCACTGATGACCAAGCTGCAAGACCATGAGTGCTACCAGGGCTGCTGCACTGCTCTCTGGGCGTGCTGGAGGGGCACCATCACTGTCCCTCTCCCTGTCCCTACCAGCCCAGCTCACTGCACACGCAGCCTCCCCGTGCCGTCTTGGTGCATCACTGCCACTGCAGCCTTCGGCTGCGCAGACCTGTGGCAGGGAAACATCCCTGCGATGAGAAAGGAGGAGGGTGGGTGGAGATCAGGATTAATTTTTGTACACGGTGCATGGAGAATCAGGCATTTGTTGTAAAGATTTATTGAGGGAGAAACAATGCTTCACCTAATCCCTTGGCAGGGGGAGCCACTCCGGCTAATGACTGCTCGATAATTAGCGCCGGGAAATCCCCCGCCCCTCCTCTGCTCTGCCTCGGAGGTATCTCAGGCAGTATTGAATCTAATGCTAAATCGTACCCCAGTGAGACGAGCAGGTCTCCCCATCCCACAAGCCTGTCAGGGTGCTCTGCTGGCCGCAGAGACAGGAGTTTTGGGCAGGGTGGTTGGCAACTGCGCCCCTCCTTGGCCACCCTCCAGCTGCACTCTCTGACAGCAGCAGAGGAGCACAGACAGCCCCGGGACAACCTGCAAGGCCGCCTGGGGAGCCATGAGGGTGAAGCGGTTTCCCTGAGTGTGTCTCCTGGCTCGGTTGCTTTTGCTGGGCTTTGCTGCCTGGCGATGCTTGTTATACTCTTGTAAGCCCAAAGAATGGCTTTGCCACAGGCACCCCCATGGGATGCCTTTTCCCCTGGGGAGGGTAGAAGAGGAGAAAGGTATTTCTCAAGTACAAGCACTGAAAAAGTTTACAAATAACTCCCTGTTACATGTCTCTAAGCTGCTCTCATCCTATGTGATAAAACGGGGAGTGTTTCCCAGGGTGGATGGCCGTGGCGTTGCTGGAGCCGTATCTGCTGGGATGGAGGTGACGTTCTCATTCCAAGGCAGCGCTGAGTGCCATGATGTGGAGGGAAAGGCAGTGGTCAGACCAAAAGGAGACAGGCGGATGAATGGTAAGTGCCAGGCAGAGCAGGCTGTTGGAAACCACAGTTATCACACCATGTCATCCACTGGACCTCCATAGTTGTTGCTCATGTGTTGCAGTGAGCAGTTCCCTTACAGATCCTGAGGCAAGCGGCAGCAGAGAAACCCAAGATGTGCTCTGGGGTTGCAAAAGAAGCAGGCAGAGTCCTGCTGAAAAACAACCTGAGGCTGGCTTCCTTGCACAGCTGATGTGCAACAGCAAGGAGCAGCGATGGCCATATGCTGTGCCACCACCACGCGTTTCCCCACTGCAGGTGTCCATGAACTGGCAGTTGGGAAGGTAGTTAAAGGAAAATGGTGTTTGCAGAATAGTTCTGCAGTGTTGGTCCTGAGTGAAAAGCATTAATCAGTTACAAAAGTGAACGTTATACTTGACTCTGGGAATTTATCCTCCAAATTTTGCTTTTTTAACCTTAGAAGTTGCTTGCTGCAGAGCAGCATGAATTATTTCTGGGTCTGTTCAGCCTGGAGAAGAGATGACTGAGAGAGGATCTGATCAATGCTTATAAATTTTTAAAGGACGCGTGCCAAGAGCATGGGGCCAGTCTCTTTTCAGTGGTGCCCAGCAACAGGACAAGGGGCAATGGGCACAAACTGGAGCACAGGCAGTTCCACCTGAACATGAGGAAGAACTTCTTTACCGTGAGGGTGACAGAGCCCTGGCACAGGCTGCCCAAGGAGGCTGTGGGATCTCCTTCTCTGGAGATATTCAAAACCCGCCTGGACACGTTCCTGTGCACCCTGCTCTAGGAGCACCTGCTTTAGCAGGGGGGTTGGACGGGGGGATCTCCGGAGGTCCCTTCCAACCCCCGCCATTCTGTGATTCAGTGCTCCCAGAGATGCAGTCCCCTACCATTGTGCTGTGGGCAGTGCCTCGTCAGTCTTACTTTGGACTAGTGGGGGTGTCTACAAGCTGTTCCTGAAATGCATTTTTACAGCTCTCTTGCTTCTCTGTTTTTTTAAATGGAAAACCTCTGACAAAACCATTCCCACGAGCCAAGACCTTCAGAAGTCACTAATGGTTTTTGATGGCACTGTTTGGGTACCCTTGCAAGAGTGAGCCATTGAGGGTATTACTGTTCAGGTCTTGTGACACATCTCACACTTTTGAGAGATCTTGACCAGAATCTCAAGATTATGTTGTTTTAAAAGTGGCACAGCCAGGATAGGCGCAAGACACTACCTTCCTTCATAAGGGATGGGGATCAGCCTGGAAGGATCAAAGAGAGGAGACGTGTCTTGGGATAAATTCCACAAGCATCTAGATGTGAACCCTACCATGCAAACTTCACGTTCTTCTGACACCAAAAATGTCCCTGTGCTTTTCAAATGATGCAAAGCAGGTCCCCTGGACGATACTGTGCAGCTCACCTGATGCATGACAGGGATTTGTCAGACAGATGCTGACAACATAGGGGCTTTCCAATAAGAGAGTGCCTGCTCGTAACATTTTCCATGAGTTTCCTAGTATTACTGGTGAGATTTTCAGCTCACATGATGTATTGTTAACAGTAGCTATGAAACTAATTAACTGAGGAGAATGATACTTAACTGTCAATAAACCTTTGGATCTCTGCCCTCTTTCCTGCAATTTTAGACATCGATTCCGCAAAACCTGCTCCCTCCTCTACCCCTCAGCTTCTCTCCCTCTCCTTTTCACAGCTCCTTATCATACCAAGCTGTTTGTCCTTTGCATCACACCAAAGCCTGGTGCCTCTCTGCTCTCCATCCCAATTTGGCAGGATACCGTGTCTCGCTGCTGCTGTGCCTCCTCCACCTTGCCATCACTGAAAGCCCGCACGGGGTTTTCTCCCAGGGTGGAGCTCATCCCTGCTGTGTCCTTTGGGGCTTGTTCCTAACAGGGTTGTGCTGGGCATTACAGTGGAGGCATAACATGAAGGCTGACATGCAAAAGGAAAGAGCTTCTACTAGGGAGGTGAATATTTACCATCCTAGCACCAGCTAGCTCCCAACAGCTGTTCCTGCTGGACTGTTTAAGCCCAAGCCTTTCTAAAATCCAATTACCTTTACTCTCCTGACTCAAAGGGCATCAGTTCCTTGTATTCAATCATATTCCTCCTTAAAACATGTCTTTCAGCAGAGCTCATCACTGCTAATGCTTATTGCCCCTCCTCCCGGAAAAGCACCTTTTGGACCAGCTGCTGTGGTGGTGTCAGCTCTGCGTGCTTGCCACCGCTGAAGGAGCCGCGAGGTCTGCACAGTTCCCTTGCACTGTGCAGCGTATGCTCCTGACACTTAAATAATCGCCCATTTCTCTGCACAATGGCCCCATGCATACAGTGGCCTTGCAGGGAACAACAGATGACTGTATCTTCAGAGCAGATGTGTATGTTGCTCATGTCGTGGGTTTTGTGAAGCAAATCTGAAAAGGGAGGGAGAGGGGCAGATATTTTGCAAGAAAACATGATGAGAGATTTAAAAAAATGGTGTAGGGGAGAGTCAGCTCTGGTATCCTCATATGTGGTGGGCTTTGAGGACCTTGCTAATTCAACGTTATCTGAATATGTTTTCCCTAGAACATAGACCTTTCTGCATATGAAAGGCAGACCAGGGCCTCACTTCAAGGTACAAAATTGCTCCTGGATTCGCAGAAGTGTCCCTTTACAAGCTCAACGTAAGGAATGATCTCTACTGCCTCTGGGAGAAAGCAGCAAAGGATTTGCTCCGTGCAAGGCTCCTCAGGGGCTGGACAATGTGGTAGTGCCCTGAATTCTGTGGTTTTGTTGTGCATGAACTACATTAAATTATGGTACCGCAGAGCTGGATTATCCGGAATGACAGCAACCAAAGGAGGTATCTGCACTTAGACCTTTTTCCCACCTGAACGTTGTGCTGGCATCTCCCTGCTAGGCCTTTACTTGAGTTTGGTACATCTGAGCTCAGGATCAATAGCCCAGCTTTCTTGGACACAATGCAAGAGACAACACGGAAGAAGCAGCAGCCAAAATAGCAACAACAGAAGTTGCAGCAGGCAGATTAGTGGCAGCAGCAGGCTCTGATCAAGCTGTTCTCCTTCTGTCACCATTTTGAGTGTTTATTGTGTAACATTCCAAACTGCTGCTGGTTACAGGGCTTTACCAGCGAGAAGGGATAAAGGGCAGTACAAAGCCTCCGTAGGAATGTATAAGCCCACCCGGCTGCTCCGTGCCAGAGCTGGATGCCTTCCCTCTCCTTCATTCGCGGGATCATCAGGCCCACCTGACTCCTGTCCAAGTCACACGTCCTGGGGAAATGGTTGATTATTGTCTTTGATAATTTGGTTATAAGCCTGAGGCCTGAAGACAGCGAAGCTTCTGCCACTGTACATTCTGTCTGCCCGTGCCCCCTGCCTTTCCCCATGGCTTCTCAATCTGTTGGCCAATATCAGCAACCTTTGTCAGGGAGATAAAGTTCTTCAAGGTATGAAATTCCTGCAAGTTTTGTGAAAACAGGAGACTGAGTTGAGGAGGGAGAGCTGCTCAGTGCCCATGCAGGCCTCTGCAAAGCTCCTGGCTGCTACGCGGCCCATGTTTTGCCCAAAAGGCAGAGGTAGAGCACAGGGCATAAAACGGGAGCATCACCATGGCGTGCCCAAGCACAGAGGAGACAGAGGTGGTCAGGAGAGACCCTCAGGAAGGAGGTTCTGTGTTGAAGGTGCTGTAGGAGGAGATCTGGTGGCTTTGTGCGGGAGGCACTACATGACTTGAGATGCAAATCTGTAGGGATCTAGGTTTAATTGTTTCTGCTGATGACAGAACAACTTAATTATGCACCAAGAGTCTCATTTGGTTTGGCCTCCCCATGCAAGGAGCGCAGCTGAATGCCCTTTAGCTCCCTGGTTATCTCCAGACAGATTTCACTCTGATGTGCTGATACGGGATTTGGGGGAGGAGCTGCAAGTCCTGTTTAGGGATGATGCTGACCTAGTGCAGCCTTAAGCAAGCTGGAGATGCACATGACGTCCAGGTTATGTCGACTGTGCTGGAGTGCTGTGAGACCCTCATACGCCCACCGACAGAGGAAGAGGAAGGTGACAGCCCACCTCCCACTTCCTACTGGAGCCGCCATGGCCTGGAGTGCTGGCTTTCAATTTTAAATAAAAATCTGCACAGTGAGACCTTGTAAGTCTTTCCAGGGTCTGCAGCTGGACTTTGAACAGACTGTGAAGCCTTAATTTCCGTATGGATGGGAGCCACGTCAGGTTTTTCCCGTCAGGCCACTCTGTTCCCTCAGGGACACCCCAGCAGGCTCTGCAGCAGCTTGGATGCCCTGCGAATGGAGTGCAGGTCTGAAAAGTAAGATTTTTTTTTCTTTCTTTCCACTTTGGAAAACAAAATAGAAGAATAAAAGGCTGGAAAACATCCAGTCTGCTACCAAATTGCTTTTTAAAATGTCTCCAACTTCACAAAAGTTGCACATATTGCAGTTAGACATCCCTTTTTCTGTTACCTACTTACATCTTTTCAGAGGTGAAAGGAAAAATTAATGCTGAACCTCCCTTCCCTCATAATCAAACATTATAACACTGAGAAATTCAGAGCAAAGATTACACGGAGCAGTCATTCCATAACAATACAATTATGATGAAATCATTTTAGCATCTGTGGTCTGAGATGAGATTAAATCTATTTTAATGAGACATTAGATGGGCTTTTTTCTCCCATATTTTTTCCTCATGGCGCCATTATAATGCCGAGAAAATTTTTTTTTGTTGCCTCACTTTCTGATTTTTCCTTTACAATAAATCCAGAATCCATGCAGGGGAACTAAACTGAGAGTTTTGTACCACTTGTTTTTGGACTTAAATTACTGGTACACTCCCTCCATCTTAGCTTCACTATGATAGCTTGTTTTTCCTGAGAATTTCCATTTTTAATTTTTTCTTTCCCAAAAAAAATATTTCATATTTCCTGCATCAGCAAGGCTGTTGAAGGCAAATTCACCAGGACCCCTAAGATGCCAGGGAGCTCCATCTTGCCAGGCTGTATTTATAGCAGCTCTGCATCAGAAAGGCAACACGGAGCTGCCGAGAGACCTGGCAGTGCTGGCTCCTGCTGTGCGGTCAAGCCAGTGGTTTGGAGGGCTGAGTCCCTGCGGTGTGTCTGGGACCGGGACCGGCACCGCCTGCGCGTCCTGCAGCTCAGTGCCCAGGGCTGCCCTGCCAGCCCTGCCTCAGTTTCCCAGGACTGAGCCTGTGGCATGGGGGAGCAGCACTGTGATTTTCAGGGTTACTCCCCAGCATAAGGTCATCCATCCATAGGGTGTTTGTTCTTGGACCATGTAATATTCGCAAATTACCCAGTCTCAAGTGAGCTAGAAGCTTTGGGGTTTTTTTCTTTGTAATTTTTTTTAAACAAGCCTTATTTTGATGGCAAAATCTGAGCCGATCTCAGATTTCAAAATGAATCTAAGACTCTTTAGGGACTGATATAGCTTGAAAAGGCGTGGGCTGTCTCTGTCTCAGCTGGGGAGGTTTTTTCTTCTTTGCTTCAGTTACCACAGCTTCTTCCCAAAGGCAACCTCCTTCTTTTGATCCAAGATAAACTCTGGGAAACTGTTCGCTCATGGATCACCTTCGATGAGTTACCTGGCCAGCACCTCACAGGGGGCTGGCCAGCTGCTTGCTCTTCCTTCTTCCGTTTTGAAAAATCAGGTGGACAGATGGAAATGATCTTCCCAGGAGCAAATTGGTTCCTTCAGTAATCTGTTCAACTGTGAGGCCAGCTGGAGGCTTTAATTTGGGCACCTCTGCAAGGGATGGCTTCAGAGACCCCTTATAATCTGTTAGACCTACCAGGACGAGGAGCACTCCTAAGGCAGCGAACTTGTTGATAACTTGCTCCACAAAGAAAACAAAAAAAAAAAAAGGAGAAAAAGGAGTTTCACTTACTGACCAAAGCGGAGGGAAAAGGGATGAAGATGATGTTTCAAATCACCAGCAAACTGCCCACAATGGAAAAAGGAATGTTGTATTTTTTGCCTTTAGAGCAAGAAGGTTTAATCAAGTACGTGCTAAAGAAAGGGAAAACCCCAGTCTCCATCTGAAGGCAGAAAGAAGTTACGCTGAATCTCTCGGAGCCCTTGAGTTAAATACATGTTGAGAGGAACTGATAAAGATAAAACCCAGCAATGGAAACTTGTCTCAGAAAGATCAGGTAGGTCCCAACTGTCAACAATAATCTGAACCTATAACAAGCACTCTTGTTTGAAAATGAATCCAACTGAAAATGAAAGATTAAACAAGTACAACAACGTAAGAATAAATTACACATAAATCTCTCTGGTATTCAGGATCAAAGGAAGATTAAAGAACAAGTTATGGAAATGTGGTAGAGGCAAAGAGAACCTATTAAGGGATATCATTTAGCGAGTATATGAGTAACAGAGACTTCAAATTCAAGTTTAGAGGAAAGGAAATGAACCTGTAGCTGCTAAAAGGGACTTTGAATGATCCGTGACATTAATGAATATATGACAAAGAAGATTTCTATCCCCAGACCCAACATAAATATGACCCAGGAGCCGAGCTCGCCCGTTGCTGGTATTAGAAACCTGCTTTCAGTTGTGTTTCAAGGGTGATGGAGGAGGACTGAGCTGTTCCAGTCCTCCCAGTGATTTTGAGAGTGTGAAGGTGCACACCAGCTACATTAATTTCTGTTCAGCACAAGTGAGCAAGGGTGCAGGTGGCTCCCAAGGGCAAGGGGTACTCTTGGGAGCAGCAGGGCCCATCATCGCCCACCCCTGAAGCTATTCTTTCCCTTTCTGCCTCTGTGCCGGGCTCAGGTCACAGCCTGTTCTCCAGTGAGGATGCTTAGTAGGAACTGCTTTTCCCTTGGGAAACCACACTAAAATTCTTGTCTGTGTGTGTAAGAATGTATATGTGTTTATGCAAGCGCGTTCTTTTACAGTTACGATATTAACACCAAAAGGCCATATGTCAGGCCCCTTACTCTCATATTTCATAACCTTCTGACTCTTACAATCTAAATAAACCAAAATGGAAAAAAAGGGACCCTCTTCTCCCTGCTAATACAAGTAAGAGTGCTTAGAAGAAGCAAGTGGTTTGTCCCAGCTCATCCAGAGAGTCTACAGCAAAACCAAACCTTGAACCCATGAACCCAGAGCCTGTGTCTCAACAGTGCCCTGCTCCATCCTCTGAAACAGTGATTATACAGTATTAAATAGCTACTTCTCAGCCTCCTGGGGTAATAAACTGCTTTTCTCTGACATAGCTGACCCCTGGCCCAGGAAGAGCTTTCACAGGGAGCTGTGTTGGGGAGGGCAGAGCAATGGGATAAAAAACAGAGTGGTGCTGCCTTGACATAGAGCTCGCTGCCATATGAACCCCCCTTCCCCCTCTGGGTGGGGTGGCATGGAGATTTCTGGTGCCTGGTGACTGGCCACGGTGCTTTTCCCCTGGGGGAAACACAGCCTGTCTCTATGTTCGGGGAAATGGGAAGGCACATTCAGGACAGGGGACAAGATGGATCAGCTGGGAAGGTTAGGGGACTTCACCTCATGTGGCTACTCCACCCTTATCATCACTACAGCAGTGATAGGAGATCCAGAGTCTATTTGAGGGTCTTGAAGAGACAAGCGGTGAATGCATTGACACCCTGAATGTTTGTAGTGATTGCAATCATTCACTCATCATGGGTTTTTTAAAAAAAATAATTATTTGTTTTCAGTGTAGCCTGCAGTTTTCTTTGTGAAAACCAGTCAGGAGAGTTTAGGGAAGGAAGAAAAAATTAACAAGCCTTTTCCAATATTTTCTCATAGTGAAACCAGCTGGAAATTGAAAGAGAGCAAGGCGGGGAAGGTATTTGCATGTGCAAAAGATGATATAGGAACAGCTGAGATTGTATCGAAGTAAAGACAGTACAAGGTAGTTAGAGGGAATATTTGCCCCTCGTTGGGCCTCCCAACGCAAGCAAATAGCAGTCTTTGAGAGCTTTGAAAGTTAGTTGTTGCTCACACCTCAGATGGGTGTGCATTTTCTAAGTGCATTGCCTGTGGGAAATTTGATTTATGTTCAAATGTTTGTGGCACATGAGGTGCACGCAGATCTATTTATATAGATGTGTTTATTATCAAGGCATGCAAAGCAGAGATTTTCAGCCTACACTACACAAAACAGCTCAAAGCTGTGCCTGGCAGCAAAAAGCCTTCTGGATGTCCTGATCTAAGTCATTGCATAAGTTTCCCTAAGCACGCCCTTATCTGAGCAGCAAATGCCTGTACATAGGTGCTCACGTCAGTGCCTCCGCCCGCGTTATCACTGAGCCAGAGGAGGGAGCAGGAACTGGGTGAGGTCCAAGTCTGGGGGCATGGGGGAAGTGTAAGCGTCTCACATCGCACACGGGGGAAGGGGAGACCATGCCCCGGCATGGAGCTAAGAGCTGTGGCTGCTGCTGGGACCTGACCCCACCGCCAGCAACACACTGCATTGACCCTGTCATACCTAACCCTCTCTGACGCACAGACGACTGCTCTCAGGGAGGAAAGCTGTTCATTTAATGGACCCAGTATATGTCTCATGAGACAAACCCTCCAACGCAGGGACTGTCTCTTCATCCGTGTGTGGAGTTGCATTGTTCTGGCTGTTATACAGCCAAACTGCATAAATAAAATATCTGCTGCATCTTTCATCGTTGACGGAGTTCTCATAGCGTTTTTCATTTTTAGACACTTCACCTTTTCAAATCACTCATTAAATATTAATAAATTAATGCCTCTCACACTGCCGTGACACATTCAAGACATTTTCACGATGATAATCTTATGTTCTGTTTTTTATTTTAATATCAAATACATCAGGTAGATGTATCATTCAATACAATTAGCTGGCAGTTATAAACAGTGCCAGAAACCAAGCCTGGCAGGCTGATTTTTGCTGTATGTGTTCAACTGGCACTTAAATACAGGGAGTAAAAAATGAAGAGCTAGTGACGTGAATTTTTTTTTAAAAAGTTCATGTTCTTCCATAGAGTGTTTACTTGTTTTTTCTCTGTTCGCACAAGTCCTTTTTAGTGGAAGTATTAAAATAATCAGTAAGGTCAGCAAGCTGTGCTTGGCTGAATGCTCACCTATGTCTGGGCAAGATCCTGCAGCCAGAGGAACGTTTCTGGGGTAAGTGAGTGTCTGTGTGGCATGTCCCTGGAGTAAGAGACGCTGCCACCACCCCCTGCATGGCAGGGAATTTGGGAGCAGAGCCTCTGAGCAGAGAGCTCATTCAGGCCTCATCCTCATGGATACAAGGAAAACCACAGTATCCAGACACATTTCCAGGAGAAACAGAGAAAATGCACTTCCAGCCCATCGGATCTGCTCCAGGGGCTGGTGGCCTAGGTTTGGCCCCGAGAAGGCGAAGACACCACAGGTCCCAGAGCCAAGCACACCTTGCCAGCAGACAGGGCTCTCTCTGCACTCAGAAGACCGTTTTCTGCAGGACAGCTGCAGTGACTGGCTTCAGGCGAGCCCGATCGCATTAGCTTTAGTGCAAACCTCGAGGACTTACAAGTGGTGCAGCAATTAGTTGGGAAAAGTTGTCTAATTTTGAGAGTTGGGGTGTTTACCTGGGGTTCAAATCAGTTCACATGAAGAATAGCCTTCCCTGATGGTCTCGCTCTCAAACAATGATGAAATCTGCTTGTGCGGCGCAGTGAATCCCTGGCTTGTTGTGAGAAAGTGCTGAGTATGTGGAGTGACAGGCTGGCAGTGGCTTCTCAAGGAAGTGTCACCACCACCGCCCAGCCATCCCTGCAGATCTACGCACTAGCCTTAGGCTCGTGATTCAGCTCAAAGCAAAGTGATGCCTGTTTCTTCGATGCTTTCTGAAAAAAACCCTTCGACTGTTGTTTCTCGCCATGTCGTTTAGCCTTGCCGTGTGAAGGTAATGTCTCTCAGACGGTGGTTGGTGCTAGTTAGCAGGCTGCTGGCCCAGCACCATCTCAATGGTGCTAACGTTCCCAGACAGCTTCATAGCAGGATGGCTTC
This sequence comes from Steatornis caripensis, assembly GCA_013398225.1. Taxonomy (NCBI): domain Eukaryota; kingdom Metazoa; phylum Chordata; class Aves; order Caprimulgiformes; family Steatornithidae; genus Steatornis; species Steatornis caripensis. The sequence goes on from VZSC01004477.1 coordinate 193,761, forward strand.
ACCAGCACCACACCGTCAGCCACTGCCCTGCCACTAGGTACCCCACCAGTCCTTCAGTGGGGAGTGGAGGGTGTCATCGCTGTGGGCACTGCAGTCCCCTCGGTGGCACTTTGCAGAGCTGGACAGTCACTGTGCATTGCTCAGGCTGGGTCCCAGCATTTTCCCAGTTACTCCCTGCCCTGACGGAGGTCTTGGACTCTCCAGGAAAACTTGTCTCTGAAGCCTGAGGGGAGGGTCCTGCTGGGAACAGCAGCAGGCACATGCTGGTGGGAATTGATGCGATGAGTATTGCTTTTCCCATAGACAGAGATCAGGGAGCCAGGCTGCCTGTGGGAACCCCAGGAGCACCTGGGTCGGGCTGAGCTGCCTGGCTGCAAGCTCCTCGATGGGATGAGCTGTCACATTCCTTTCACACTGAATGAAAAACAGGCACGTCCAAGGTGTGATGCAGCTCATCTCCTTTCGACATCTGCTCTGGAGCAAGGCAAATCAGTCTCTGCTGATCTCTCTGTTGGCTATCTATGAGGGGAGAGGACAGTGATTCTCTCCAAGTTAGGAGAGGTGAATCCCAAACTAGGTGGGCAGCACCGGCGTCCCACTGCATCCAAGCCTGGCTGCCTCTGCCAGCTGTGTGCCGCCTTTGCAGAAGGGAGCTTCTCCTGGAGACAGTGGCTGAAAATGAAGAGGCTGCAGAGGATGGATACAGGTAGGGAGGCAGGAAACTGAGAGTGAACAGCTCTGGCAAAGCTGTACCCAGGCCCCATTGCAAACTCTTTTGAATGCTAGCACTTTTAAAATTTTATTTTGGTAAGGCAAAATGTAGGATAAACACGCTAAGATTGCTCTCTTAGCAGTGTGCTGTTCAGGAATTACCCACAGCAGAAAACCCCCAAACTTACTGAGGATGCCTTCATTTACTGCCTGAGTTTCTACCCGGTCAGCATCATGCAAGACCATGTCTGCGTAATGTAGCAACTTCACGCAGGCAGTCTTTACAGGAGCCACTCCGTGTGCAGCTCCTCTGATCCCCATTTCCAGCCGTGCACACCACAGCTCATGAGCACTTTGCATTAGCAAAATATAAGTTCTTACGTATATTACAACTTACTGGGCACCTTCACTCATGACTGTCCCATGGGTCTCCTTGGAGTATCACCACCTCTGACTATCATCCATTTGCCTTCCCCAGCTTTTGCTTCTGGTGCCACCATGGCTTTTGCACCCATGGCCACCTGTAATTACCTTCTGACTGAGAACTGTTCTGCTGCAGCATTGCCCCTTTCATACCCATTCAAATCAACACTCCTGGACCAGAGAAGTTTTTACTCTGGCATTCCAGAGCTGGGAAGTGCTGAGCAAAGCCAAAAGGGAAAGCAGTAAAACAGGAGGAGGTTTGCCAAGCTCTGGCGTTACAAGCAGCTGCTCCGACGACAGTTCTGTCACAAGGAAACTCTACTTGCCCCCAACCTCCCCTGCGCTCCGTGCCTCTAGAAACGGTGCTGTTGAAGCAGATCGTGTCTTTCTGCTTTTGAAAAGCTGGTGGGTGCTATGCTTTAGGAGAACATGAACTGGAAAAGTCTTGAAATCCAAACAATATTGTAAGGGAAAAAAGAGGTCTGTTCTTGCTTTGTGTTTCTTGCCCCTTTTTTCCTCCTTCAGTGCTCTCACACTGACACTTGGTCAATATTAGAACAAAACGCTGTTTGTTCACATAGGGACTGACTTTGTTTAGCAAAGCTTAATGCAATCCTGAGCCAGAGAAGCAAAACGAAACAATGCCAACCCCTTGGTGCGACCACTGGTGAGCTGCAGCACTGGGGGAGAGTGGAGGCTGGAGACACAACAAAGTTTGCAACATAGCTAAAAAAAAGTCATTATGATGCAACCCAGCTGCCCGGAGCAGATGTTTGACCTGCCCACTGCTTAAAAGGGAGGCACAGCTTGAAGGGAGCGCAATCTTAGTCACAGAGGTATGGAGACCAACAGCCCAGAGTAGCTAAACCTCTGCGGTGAGTGAGAGGAGGGGACCGAGGGGCTGTGTCCTGCAGCCTGCATCATCCTACAGCACCTGCCCTGGCTCTGCATCAGGTGCAGAAAGGTAGGACATACCCGACTTTGGCAACAGGCTGTTAGGAGGGGGAGTCCAAAATGACTTGGTGAATTCAGGTCACCAAATTTCGTGGGTATTTTGCTGCCCCAAATCATCTGCTTGCCAGGCTCTGTCCATATACCGTCGCACCCAGCCCTGGAGGTGTTGAGAAGGGGAGGAGGAGCTTTTCTTCATCTGCTGTTTGATGTGCAGCGCCCTGACGCCACCGGCATCTTTGCTGCAACTGCTGGAAGTAGCCCAGCTGCAGTGCTGGGCCAGAAACTGGCTGAGCTGCCCTGGAGAGACTGAGGGCTTGTGGACTGCTGATGTTTACAGCTTGATTGAGCAAAGGAGTCAGGTCTGCTCTTGCATGAGGTGGAGTTAAGAGAGAGGACATCAACACAAACCTCATTACAGGCATTGGGAAGTTTTAGGTCTTTCTGTATTGGAAACACTAGCACTTTTACAGTCAGCTCTTTTCTAGTTGCAGGCTGGGGCTTCTGGATCGTTTCATTAGTGTGTCCTCTCACTCGTAAGGACAATTTAAGTTGCACAATAGCTATTGCCACAGCAGCTTTATGTTTCATGTATCCCCTGGGATTCTACTTCCTAGATCTCAGCAGTTTTTGAATTCCTCATATAGCTGTTCTCCCATATACATATGTACATATATGTATATCTATGTACACAAAGGGTAGCTATTGAAGGGAAGAAATGAAGGAGTTCAGAAGATGTCCGAAGTTCTGCGAAAGGGCTGCGATAGCCTCAGGCATAGGTACAGGCCGGAATGCATCCGCCTGGCCAGCAGCGCTGTCAAAAATGTCAGAGGATGCTACGTCAGACTTGAGCCAACCATATGCTTTCATCTCAGATAAGACAAACCACATACCCTGTGTTCACTGGAATGTGGCCACCAGGTCAGAGAAGTTTCCTCCTTCCTCCACTTGGCATGAGTGAGGCCACACCTGGAATATTATGTCCGTTTTTGGTTTCCCTGTTCAAGAGGGGTGCAGGGAAGCTGGAGAGGGTGCTGTGAAGATGGTCATGGGCCTTGAGTTCCCATGAGGAGACACTGAGGTAGCTGGGCTTGTTTTTTCTGGGCAAGAGGAGGCTAAGGACTGAGCTGATAGCAGCCTACTGCAAAGACAGTTACAGCGATGAAGGAACCAAACTGCTCTCAAGCACAGGGCAATGGCCTCAGCTGTGGCTTGGGATGTTCAGGATGGACAGATGGAGAAACTGCTTCACCAGAAGGGTGCTGCAGCGCTGGATTAGCCTGCTCCAGCCTCTGTCCTTTGAGTTTTTCACAGCTCATCTAGACGAAGCCACATCTGGCTTGATCCAGTGGCGGCTACAGTCCTGCTCCAGGTGGGAGGTTGGAGTAGAGACCTCCAGAGGTCCCTTCTAGCCAACACCACTGTGAATATACACAGAGTACCACTACAACCACATCATGCTGGTTGTTCTTTCCCTGGCTTGCCACCAGCAGCTGGGAGGAAATATTTTCCTCCGTTTTTCCTTGCTCAGCTATAATCCTGTCCATGTGGGAGAGGAGATCTCTGGGATGCAGGTCATCTTTAGATCTGTTTCTACTGTGAGCCGTAGCACAGAAGGGACCCATGTACAACTGAAAACAGATAAATCCTGCAAAGGAACATGTATGCAGTTAATTTCCAGTGTACAAATAACTCGGCAGAAAACAGAAGTGGGTCTTTACCTCTGGCAAGGTCTGCTATAACCACTCATCAGCTGTGTTTTCAGGTGTGGTTCCCCTGCGGCAGGGCACCTGCAGCCATTTCCCCATCAGTGAAAGTCTTTTCCAGCCAATCAATCTTCTATTTATCCACCAACTAATGGATCCATTTTGACTCTTTAGCAGAGCCTGAGCCTTAAATAAGTTTGAAATTAGAGGCTCACTAATGTGGGCAGGTGCGTACATGTGTGCATCTTTGTCTGGATGTGTGCGTGGTGGAAGGGGAAGGTCTGATCAGAATCAAACAAAAATAGAATCATAATGTCTTGTCTCTGTTAGAGCAAATTGGAGCAGATAGTTTCCAAATGAAATCTGAGATCATGCCAGCTGCCTGCAAACTGTGCCGACTTTAAAAATAAAATCTCACTGCCTGCAAATCATCCTCGTCTATGTCGTCTCGAGACCAATCTTTTTTCACCCAGTACTGGAACAAGAAAGAAGCAAGTATCCCTTCCCTGTCCCCTAAGATGTGGGTATTAAAAATCACCGTTTTGAATGGAACACAGCTAATGCTAGCCACTGACCAGAGTAGGGCTGGGGCCCCTTTGGGTCCTGCTGGCTTCAAGAAAAATCCCCTCCCTCTTGCTCAGGAAGCCTGCTCTCCTGCAAAAAGAAACTAAACAAGTATCAAACAAGGACCAACTTCTGTGCATCTTCAAAATGCCCATATGTCCCACTGAAAGATCCCAAGAAGCAGAACGACTTGGGTGAGTACTGAACGCTAGAAATGTTGAAGTAACTTTACAGGAAGAGCAGAAGAAATGAACAACCCATGAAGCCCAATCATACTGAATAAATACTTTGCACATTGTTGTAATAGGATTCAGCTGACCGAGACATTTATATGGGGAAGGAATCATGGCCTCATTGCAATCAATAGACATGTTGCCACTGACCCTCATGGAGCTCTGGTGTTGTGATGCTTATGTTGCAACATAAGCCAAGATGCCTGTGAGCTGTCAAAACCCTTTACAGCCATTTGTCCTAACAACCCCACAGTATCATCCCCTAATACTCTATTGTGCAAAGAGACCCCTTTTATTTTTAGTAGAGCTAATTCACCAGATGGCTTCTCCACCCTCCTCCCTGCTTTGATGTAGAAAACACGAGCAAGAGATTTTGCTGACTACAGATCAAGGCACAGATCAGTGCTATTTGCCGTGCACAAAATATGAAATGCAGAGCAGGGACTGTGGGGCAAATCTAACATGTTTGTAAACAGCGATGAAACCTTCACAGACACGTAGGAGGCGAAGCAGCCTGCTCCCCTGACGTGTGGGTGGGCTGCAGGTACCGCTCCTACCAGCCCTGCAGGGAGTCGAGTAGGGAGGGGGGTGAATTTCTGCATATTGATGAGAGATTAGACCTGCTGGTGACACTGAAAGCAAATTAATAAGAAGGCAGAGAGGCGCCTTTAAAAAGGAAGGAGTAGAAACGATGGGAATGGGGGGTTCTGTCCTGGAAAAACGCTGATGGGCACGGACAGACAGACATGCTCCGCAGTAACCCAGGCCTCAGGTTAAAGTGCCAGCTTCATGGCTTTCTTTTCACGTAGCGAGGCTGTTAATTGCAAATTTCAACAGAAACAACAACAAAAAGCAAATAATGGAGCCAGAAAGTTTCACAGCCAGGAACAATGTCATTAAGAAATTAAAATTCAAACTCCCTGCCGCCTGCGAACGCAGCCTTACTGCTTGTGAACAGCAATTTTCACAGAAACCACATCCTTCGCTGCAAAACAGTGTTAAAGTCAGAAAAGCAAAAACAACAGTCCCCAGATCTCATGCAGGTTGTAAATCCAAAAAAAAACCCCCAAAGAGCAAGCAAATTAAATGCAAACATAAAACACAGGCCTGTAATGTAGTGCACGGAGGCGAGAAGCAGCCCGGAGAACAGGGTGTGCTCCATTATTTATGGTGCGGCACTGTTTGGAAGAAACTTCATGGGCACTGAAGACTGTGCGAAGGGCTGCATCGACCGGAGGTGAACCTTCGTCTCACCCAGATGCCTACGAAAAGTGTATGAACAGCCATCAGGGAGGGGTGCCTCCCCAGACTTATCTTCCCTGCCTGCAGCGAAGGGTGGTTCAAAGATTTATGGAGTCAGATGCGGGACCCTCGTGTTAGCTCCACCCCGTGTCTGCAATAATGAAAGGCGCACGATGCCAGTGGCACCATAGCAGCATTATCTCCCTTATACGTGTACACACGTTGTATGTGTATGCCCAAGGCGTACATCGCCTTGTGCCACACACATGACATAAATGCCCTCACGAATGGATGGACACATGTTTTTACAGCATGGTATAACAATTGAAGCGATTTTAAAGATATATGCATTTTTAATACACGAGCTTAATTTTATGTGATGCTGAAAGCAGCTGGGCTGGACTGTGCAACAAGCAGTTGCATGAACAGATTGCAACAGCATCCTGCTTACTTATGCATGTCTGCCTCCTGTGTGGACTCTCCAGTGTCTAATAAGCTGCAAGCCATGAATGAAAGTTTTCCAGCTGTTGGGACATGTTCATTGCTACAGATTCCCTTGTGTCTAATTAAGCTCATGGCTCAGCCCCCGCTTCGGTGATGGTGCTAACAGGTTCTCTTCTCCTGCAGTGGCTGCTTATTTTCATGAGAAACCGAGTGTAAAATTGCTGGGACCTTTGCTGCTCTGGGAGATCTGATTAAAACGAGTCAATGGGCTTCAGGATTTATTGGGAAGAGGGAACTGGCTGGCAGACATGTAAGAAAGCCATTGACTTTGCTCGCAGTCATGTTGCTCTTGTTGGAAACCAGTTTGAGGGGGCCTTGGTGCAGCCCAGGCTCAGGAGAGGAGCCAAAGCCCATGAGCACAGGGACAGGACAACTTTATTCTCAAAAAAAGCAACTGCATTCACTCCGTTACGATATATGCAACTACCTCAATGAACAGAAAGAAGTCCTTAGCTTTAAATGGGGTGAAATCATCCCCAAAGATATCTGCCTTGTTTACTGCCTTGCTCTGGGACTGTCTGCAACACAGGGAACTCTTTTTTTTTCAGTCAATTCCCCTTAATTTGGATTCCCTATCTAATAGTTTCTAGTGCCCCTTGTAAACTGAGGCAGGTGGTAATGTTTTCCAGCTTTGTGATGAGGTGGGATTCTTCCTGGCAAGGGGGATGTGGAAGACATCAGGGCAAAGAGAATTGGTATGTGGAGGGTGGAGATCAGATGCTGCTCAGAGCACTTGGCTTGATTTTTTGGGGCAGCCTTTGCACTGGCAAAGAGGGTAAGGGGATTTTTGTGCCTAGGAACTCGCTTAAGGTCTGTGGGAAGACACAAGCCTTGCTCTTCATAGGCACTTTTGCATTGCTCTATAAAGCAGCACAGGAGCAGGGAGATCAGAGCCCCCTCTCTGAGGGCAGTAGGACCTCCCCTCCACTGCCCACATCTGGGGAGCTCACGGAGGGCCCCGCTGAAGTCCATATGCACTTCTCTGGAGAAAGAGAGACCTCCACACCGAAGACACCAGGGAGCTCACTTAATCAGTAAAAATTCCCTTTCGCCGCCAGTAGAGGAGACCGTGTAAAACCCTTCTACACTGCACTTGGAGTTGCCCCATCAAAATGCCCCAAGCTCTTTCTCCCAGTAACATCACCATATTTGAGAGGGAGTTTCTGGTTTTTCTCTCACAGATTTTTTTCTGGCACACCTCTCCAGAGCAGCACATTTGCACAAACAAAGTTAAACTGCTTGGTTTCCATTAGTAACCCAAGCAGTAAAAATAGGGGACAGGTGTTTCTTAGGAGGTGTGAAAGATTAACAGGATTTTCTTGGATTGTGGATGATGCTGTCACTGTAGGGTATCTACTTTTTTTTTTTCCTCCACGAAGAATATAGGAAAATTTTCAATAACATTCACTGGTACTTAGTGAAAGTCATGCAGGTTTGTGCCTGCAGTCCCTGCAGTCAAAGAGGAATTGCAGCAAATAACCCCTTCTTTGCCCATGTGGATCCAGGATCTCCTTTCAGAGACATCCTTGCAAACTCTCAGGAGCAATTAGCTCAGCACCTCTGTGGAGAGAATTGCATGGGGATGGAGGACCCCAACAGGAGCATCAGAGCACTGGTGGAACAAATAAACAGAAAAAACCCAAACTGCTGTGTGAGGTCAGTTCAGCCCTTGAGCTAGGAGCCCCAAAAGGGTTTTTAGTAATTCTTAAGAAAAGGTGATGTTCTGTGTGACAAAACCTGCCAGTACGAGCAAACAAGTCCAGGAACTGTTCCCCCCACCTCCCACCCTTCAGCCTCCCTGCACTAGGAGTCTGGAAGGCTCTTCCATGTGCCTTTCTCTGAGCAGCATCTCACAGTACCTTGCAGTAAGGGTTTGTCACAGTAGCTAACAGGTGGAAGGGACAAGGGGAGGGTGACTTCAGCCCTTGTGAGGCTGCATTTCTTTCTTTCTTACCAATCACCTCAGTGCCAGGAGGGCCATGCCTGTGCACACAACGGGCTCTGCAGAAGCGCATTTTCTACAACGTGAACCAGCATCAGCTCGTAGCACCGAATGTACAAACAGTCTGAATGAAGCTACCGGGCCCCATAGTTGTGCACAGATCTTAAATATCTTGCTGAACCAGCTGGAAACATCACTGTGTGCGAAAGCTGGCCAGGCATTTCCCCCCATCTCCCTTGCTTTGTTTACCTCCCGCTTATGTCAAACGGTGTATTAGGGCTGCAGTGTAATATACAGCATTTGAACTTTTCTTTTGTAGTGAACAATGTCAACAGACTGCTTTTCCTGATCAAAAGATCCTGAGCCCATAAATATCGCCCCGGCATGCTGTACGTTGCTCCCATTGTATAAATCTCCCCACAGCGCTCACCTCTGCTCCTGTATCATAACGAGATAAATGCGGTGCTTAAGGCCTGATTTATTTCAGTCAAAGGACAAACAGTTTGATATCAAAAGGAGCTTCGTAACAATTAACATGACAGGCGAGGACGATTAGCTATTGCGATTTTTGGTGTGGCATAAGCAGGCAGGTGCTGTTATTTGGGCTGCATCCCTCCCCCACACCCCTTCCCAATAAAGAGATAGTTATTGTACCGCTGTGAAAAGAGCAGCTGCTGTGCCTGAATTTCCCTATCAGCCACTGTTTCTAGTGTCGGTATGAATTGGGGACACAGTGTTGGGCTTTAATTAGCCCTGAGTCCCACCACCGCAGGACTGCCCGGCTCTGACATGCACCCCAGGACGCTTATGTTGAATGCGCATTAACCGCCTCGCGCCTGACGGCTGGGAGACAACCTCTCCAAAAAAAAAAAAAAAAAAAAGATACCTTTATAGTATTTGCAAAATGTTTGGCTTTATGCTAAGCAGCCAAATTAAACATAACCTTCACTCTTGACTCTAAAGGCCAAGCTGTTCTTCAAGTCCCACCACAGTTTTATAGATCTTTGCTGTTGTTGCTGACTCTAAGGTTTAAACAGATGAAAAACTACTTTGAAACAGATGAAAACCAGTTTCCAAACCTGAGCCTAAACTTCGAGGGGAGCAACATTTGACAGGTATTATTTGGCGCACAGGACTGGTTTCTCCTTCCAGGGATTTGTGTGAAGTTGGCTTCTGAGGCAGGGTGCCACAAAAGGCAAGGCGGATTGCCAGCAACACTGAGCAGGACTGATCCCACATAATTACTGTGGTCTCGCTGCTATCACCAAAGGTTAGTTTAAACCAAAGAAAATCCCAGAAACTACGGACTAGGCAGAGGATCAAAGCAGTAGGCACATTTTTTTGGCAAGGTGGTAGAATTTCTGAGTGCCTTGCCTGATCACACTCCTCTTTCTTTCCCTCTTTTCACCCTCCAGCGAGAAGAGCAGACCCCATTTCCCCAGCTGGGATGTAGCCAGTCGCCTTTTACTGTGATCCTGGTGCCTCTCCTGAACAGTGCAAATTTGGGCCAGATCAGGACAAGGACGGCGCATTTCTGTAATACAGCAGAGTGCTTGTGCTAAGCCGTCTTGGTGGCCTGCTTCTTACCGTGGCCAAAAATCCGATCCTCCACAAGGCTGTAAAGGCTGAAACCAGTTGCTCCAGTAAAGCAAGCATACTGGAATGGGTTAGCAAAGCAATTATGCTGGCTGCCTATGACCAGATGAAGATTTTACGGTGTTTTCTGTAGACTAACTGTATAAACACTCTTCATCCTCTTAAATACATTGTGCCTACTGAAAACACCTAACTGGTGCTATTTTGTTCAGCCTTTACCTCAGACTGTACCAGAAAGCATGAAACACCTGAGGAAATACAAAATCGTTGGTGAGCCCTGAAGAGTTAATCTCTCCAGAACTTGTCTGCCAGCTGGTAGGAAGACCTTTGTAGCACAGCAATTTCACCTGCAGTTTACGTAGCCTATAGCAAAGATGTGAACTGGAGTATTTTTGGGGTGGAAGTTTTGCCAGCCCGGCCTCTCCCGTGGAGAGTGCTTTCTGGCCGAGAGATGGTGTGCACGTGCATGCGGGGACACCACAATAAAAAGCTTTGCTAGAAACACTGCAGGATTTCTCGGTTTGAGAAGTGCAGGGATATTCCAAGTGGCCTTGAACTTCAACCGAAATTCTGATGTTTGCTGCTGTTTCTTTTGATCATTTTTACCTTTGTTCCACGTGGATGCTAACAGGGAAATTCAGATTTATTATCCCCAGAGCTAGGTGCGTTCAGATCTAAAGTGGTGCTAGTATGGATGCAATTGCACCTGGTACATAGATGAATTTGGCTCAGAGTCCGTAAAATGCCTGTTACCGATAGTCTGTTAGTCTTCAGCTTGAAGATGCACAGATGTCATTTTACTACTTCTTTTGAGGAGATCAATTCTAAATCTGTGTTTTGCTTTCTACCCATACCATACCTGCAAAAACAATAGCGGCAGAGCTGGTATACGCCCAGTGACCAGTGAACACAACCTCTACAGCCCCATAACAGTAGCTGGCACCAGATCACAGCACTTGATTTAAGCTCCACTCCTTGTTCAATAGATCAAAAATAAAAACAATGCTGAGAGATGAATTAAACCTGGGCTTGTTTTTTTTTTCCCTTTCCTTGAATACAAAGAGAAAAATGTGGTTTTTAGTCTACATCACTTGTCTTCCAAAGAGATGAAAACAAGTAAGAAACTAGTACCAGATCCCCCAGGAGCAGATGAAAACAGTGACTTGCTTTGTAACATTTGTCACGTGCACTGAAACATCCACTGAGAGGTCTTACTGAGCAGGAGATAATCTCCCCACCCCGCAAATATTTTTTTTTTGGTGACTAAAATAAAAAATCTAGACCTAAAGAGAGTAAAAACATCAAAAGCAAAACACATTTGAGAAATGAAAATCTGAAAAAGTCAGTACAAGTCTCAGAAATATTTCCCTTTGATTCAAAGCATCCCTAGTTTTGAAATAACTTTACTCTCACTAGAGTAATTAATTTTCTAGGCTGAAAGAGCAACCAGCATTTTTTGTTTTGAACATGCTGCAGCTAATTCGCTGTTTCAAAACCCCTTTCTGTAAAGAGAAAAAAAAGGAGGGGAGAACAAAAAGTTGAAAAATGCATCAAAAGTGACCATTTCCCACAAAGCCAGTTTTCAGTTCTGCGTATCAGCATTTTTGAACAAAACAAGGCGCTACAGAACTTCCCTAGCAGCTCTATTCAAGCAGGATCGGAGGCCAGCAGGGACACAGCTTTAATGTAATGATGTAGTTGCAGAGAACAAAAATTATTCTCTTTCCCCCAGTCTGTGTATGTACAGCAGAGAAATCATGAAAGGAGGGAATTACTATGGTAATGACCACGTAGCTGCTGCATGCTTATGCAGATTGATGGCCAGTAAGCCAAATCCCGGGGTCTTTACGTCAGTGAAGCTCTGCCTGCCCATCAAACTCTTAAAAAATTGCAATCCGAAGAATCAGCCCAAGGAATCGGAGAAGAGGTAGTTTTTAAGTGGATTTGAAAATATTTCAGCAGCAAATAGGAATAAACCCCATTCTTCTTACACATGGGGATGCGATTAACAAGTCAGAATCGCTTTTCCTAACTGTGGGGGGAGTAAGGGGAAATTACCACGAGTCCCCTAGAAGTGGTTGTGGCTTAGCCTGGGATTAAACAATACCCATTCAAGCATTACGGTGCATCAGGATTTGCAGGGTTAAACTGACAGGGAAGAAAATGGGATCCTTCTTGCATGTTCCAGTTCCCAGCAGTGTCTAGCCAAGCTGACAGAAAAGATAAAGTTCACTCTTCCCTCCACTTAGCTGGTGCTGGGAGAGAGATTTGCACCCAGGAGAAAAGGAGACATGGCACCAGTCGTGACTTCTTGGAGTAAATGAAAGGAAATTTTGACAGGCATAAAAATGTTATTTTCTCATGAAAAACTGCTGTGTCACTACGCGAATGAGGATGCTTCTTGGGAAAGAAAAAGAAAGCGGAAAAGAAAAGAGCAGTCTCAGTCTGGTGCCAGTTTATAGTAATTCACAGTACTGCCCATTTCTCACTGCATAATGATCTCCAGCAAAGGAAATTATGAACTCTTACTTCTGGATCCACATTTTAAATATCAAAATAATTGGGCCGAGGAAAGGTCAATTCTTCCCACTGCTGTTAGCCACCCTCCTTCCCCAGCAGCCCTGGGCTCTTGTGAAAACTTTTCGCACCTTGCAAGGACTCATGTTACTGATAAGACCAGAATGATCCCAGGAAGGGGACTGGGAGTCTGCTGGTGTCTGCTAGAAACGCTGGAAAACACAGGCTGCAATGTACCGCTGGATGCTTGGTCTGGGAGCTGTGAATCGGATTAATCCACATTTTAGCAGTGCCCCCACCGGTGGTTGCCTGCTCTCACTCTGTCAGCCTCCCTGCTCGAACTCTGCCTGCTCCAGCTGCCCTGAACCACACATTTTGCGCAAGCCACCCTTGCAGCCAGCTGAGGAACCGTGGCTGAGCAGTGGAAGTAATGAATGCAGCCTTTTCTTGGGATGCTGCACCCCAGTGGGTTAAAATCATGGTGTTACTTGGTCCACAGGTGAGTGGCAACCACCAGGGCAGGGGAATCTCAGCTGAATCTGTTCATAGAATCATAGAATAGTTTGGGTTGGAAGGGACCTGTAAAGGTCATCTAATGCATGCAGTGAGCAGGGACATCTTCAACTCGATCAGGTTGCTCAGAGCCCTGTCCAGCCTGACCTTGAATGTTTCCAGGGATGGCACATCTACCACCTCTCTGGCAACCTGTGCCAGTGTCTCACCACCCTCATCATAAAAAATTCCTCCCTTCTATCTAACCTGAACCTACCCTCTTTTAGTTTAAAATCATTACCCTCTGTCCCTGCTAAAAAGTTTGTACCCATCTTTTTTGTAAGCCCCCTTTAAGTACTGAAGGGCTGCAGTAAAGTCCAGGCTGAACAACCCCAACTCTCTCAGCATTTCTTCACAGGAGACATGCTCCATCCATCTGATCATTTTTGTGGCCCTGCTCTGGACCCTCTCCAACAGGTCCATATCTTTCCTGTACTGAGGACTCCAGAGCTGGACGCAGCACTCCAGGTGGGGTCTCACCACAGCAGAGCAGAGCAAAGGGGCAGAATCACCTCCCTTGACCTCCTGGTCACACTTCTTTGGATGCAGCCCAGGGTGTGGTTGGCCTTTGGGCTGAGAGGGCACATTGCTAGCTCATGTCCAGCTTTTCACCCACCAGTACACCCAAGTCCTTCTCCACAGGACTACGCTCAATCCCATCATCCCTCAGCCTGTATTGATACCAGGGATTGCCCTGACCCAGGTGCAGGACCTTGCACTTGGCCTTGCTGAAACTCAAGAATTTCATGTGGGCCACGTTTCTCAAACTTGTCCAGGTCCCTCTCGATGGCATCCCATCCCTCAGGGGTGTCAGCTGCACCACTCAGCTTGGTGTCATTGGCAAACTTTGTGAGGGTGCACTTGATCCCACTGTCTTTGTCACTGAGGAACACATTCAACAGTACTGGTTTTGAATTGCCACAAAATTCAGCATCATGTTCTGCCATTGATGGGAGGGTGGATGCTTAGGGCAGCTACCTCCTTCATGTACCCAACTGTGAGCTGCTGCCCATGTATGTGGTGCTGGGCTAAGGACTAACCAGAAAGGATCAGTCATTTGTGTCAAAAACTAGTGCTAGGCTCTCACTTAGCCATACTGTAACCTTAGATCAGACAAACATCTAATCTTCAGCTTTTTCCTTCTCTGGAGACTCTGCAAACCAAAACCATGTTCATGGCCTGAAAAGCAATGTGCATGCAGCTGCCCTGATGCCATCCCGGGTGGCTCTGCAGTCCTTATCACTAACTCCAAGCACCGGGGATGTGACGCTTCTGTCACCCTCACTCTACTTAATCGCCTTCTGCATGTCCCAACCCTGGTCCAGTTTGACTCTGCAGAATCCCACATACCCAAATGTGGTCTCTAGCCCATCAACTCCTCCTTTCTAGCTCTCTCCTGAGATAGATAAACTTATGGGCCTTAATGCTAAATCTTGCTAGTGAAGCCCAAAATGTGACCCAAGCCCAGAACACATGAAATCCTACTCTAACACTAGGCCAGGGATCACTGAACACCCAACCTTTAATAATTTACATGCTTTCCCGTATCCCTCACTGACTTCAAAGGAACCCATTTTTAGTTGTTTCTCTCAACCCTCTGCCTCTTCTCCAAACCTTACAAGCATAGCTCCTAACTTGGGGCTCAGCAGAGCATCTATAAATCCTAGAGCTAGAGAATGAATCAACACTGCAATGCCTGAACTCCTTTGTGCGTTTGCAGGGCATGTGTGTGCATGTTTGTTTAGTACGCACACACACAGAGCGTGCACAGGCCCTCTTATCTTTCTCTGAAAGTCTGTGCTCTGGATAGTGGATAGCAAATCTGCATTGCCCAGCAGGGTTGGGGTGGTGATTAACTGTACTACCTGTGATTTGTTGCTACCCGAATGGTGTACATGTTGTTAGTTTGGTATGTCTTTATTTCTAAGTGAGTCATATTACACAAATCAATTGCTCATTCAATTAATCATGAAAAACATGCAAAAGGACATCTCCAGGAGCTGATTTAGAGCATGTTATGTATGGGTGATTAAGCAAAGAAAGTTAATCTGGGTCAGAAGACTTTGATTTTTAATTCTTAATGTCACAGATTTCCATTCTTTTGAACTAAAATCTGACTTACAATTTATTTTTCTGAGGGTGCAGCTTTATATCTCCATTGACATTGGCATGTGTGGTCATGCATACTGAGTCTGTTCTCTTATGCCTGATGAATAAAAGCTTTTATGGATGCACAGATCAATACAAGCCTAAAATCTATAAAAGGCTGCCTGGTAGTATTCACATGCAGGACACATCTTATTGCATTTATCTACAAAGTTGTTTACAGGAAGCGAAATTATGATTTTATTGCATTCTTCTTTCTGTTTCTCCGTATGTGAGAAATAACAGATTTTGATCTCCTGTGTTCCTCTGCAGTTTCTGTCCTAAATCTTACAAAAAAATCCCTCCAGGTGAAGAACGCGTGACTTTGTGGTGCAAAATAATGCCTCATCATGATTTGTATGGAAGGCACCCCAGGAACTCAATGGAAAACAGTTGTCTACTCCTCTTTCAAAGGAGATGTAATAGCGTTATAAAGTGAACCCAGTCCACTGTGTAGGCAAACTCACAGGGTAGATCCTCCTGGAGACCCAGATTAGACCTTTTCAGGATGTAGGAAACTCAGCCATGAAGAATCAGGTGCCAAAGGATTTCAGTCTTAGATGATAATATATGCATAAGGACAAAATAGGATGCTGTGTTTCCTCTTGACAGCATGAAAATTTGACATTTCTATTTTGTGGCTAGCCCTAGGAAAGAAACAATGCTATAAATAGCATGTGTGTGAATGTACAGAGTTAGGAGAAAAGGTGCAAGAAGCTTCCACTTGTCACTGAATCTATGGGCAACTCTAGCCTCTGCTCACCTTTGAACGTGCCCACTGCTGCCCAGCCCATGGGAGAGCCCTAAGGACAATGGAACTAGGGCTGTGTCCCTCCTGCATCAGCTGCCATTTTCTGATTCCCTGCTGTAGGCTTGGGCAAGTCACCTTGGCCAGTCATTACGTGTTGCATCTCCAGTCATTACCTGCATGCATGGAATGCATCTGTGTCCTCACATGTTGCTCCATCTTAGAGAGACCCTCGGATTTGTTGAGAGGCAGGTGGTACACAGCTCACAGGTCTCGAACGTGATACGGCTCTGGAGTCTAGCTGGTTTTATTAATTCTGCTTCCCTAACAGGCTTTTCCACTTGGGCAGCCTGGGTCAGGCCGATTTCCAGGCTGGACCTGGTGCCATCCCAAGAAATCTGAGCTAACTCACAACTGAGTGCTTGTAAGGGCTAAAGGGATCTGCAGAGAGTACCGTAATGTGGGGTATGGGAGACAGCTGCAAGACTGTCTCTGATATATGACCATGCATCATTTAGGTTTTCCCAGATAAAGCACAGAATCATGGCATTTGAGAAAAATTCAGGTTGGAAGGGACCTCGGGAAGTCCCTAGTGTAACCTCCTGCTCAAAGCAGGGCCAGCTGTGAGATAAAAACACTTTCACCTTTGTCTAGGTAACTATGCAGTCAATGCTCCAAACTTAGGACAAGGCTCCAAATCTGAGTGGACTGGATTTTTTTGGAAATTCATTATGAGTTGAACAGATGTGACTGTCCTGGGAAGAAAGTTAGTAATTCCAGATGAGGACTAATCCCTAAAGGACACAGACTGTCTTCATGACTTTGAAGAAGGTCAGCAGTAGAGGAGCTGAGCACAGGGAGGTTTCCAGTTTCAAAATGAGATTTTCTTCCAATATAATTGAATATACACTTAATGCAGGGAGTGGGAAATAAATGTGTTAAGGAGGTGAGTACAGCATTATCAACACTTCATAGAGCAGAACTACTCAGGGAACTTGAGCAGGTAATGCATGTAATGGTGATGGATTCCCTTGTCACTCATCCACGTAGAAATGGCTGAAAGGCTTGAAAGCACTTAGGCAGATAATCAGAACACAAAGATGACCCCACAAGAAGAGCATGAGCTGCTAAGAAGCCTTGCCACTCTTTGCAGCCATGCAGCCTCACTGCTGCTTCCTCAGAAGGAACGTTGTAGGCAAAACCTTTTCCCCAGAACTCGACGTCATGCAGCCCAAGTGAGGAGAAGAGATCCAGATCAAAATCCCTTTTCAGTTGGTTAAACAGCATTACTCTGATTACACCTTGGATCAGGCGCTGCTTCCTCTATAAGCACATCTTCCAAAGGCAGCAAGTACCCTGTGCTCTGGTCCTCTGAACCCATGGGGAGCATTGAAAGTTTGAGGCAAAGACTGTATGACAGGTCACCAGAGTCTTTGAAGACAGAGCTGGAGGAGACTTTAAGAAGCCACTGAATCCAAATCCTTGTTCCAGTTTCATTGGCAAAACATGGTTTTCTGGTTACAGTAAAATCAAGCTTACTGATTCTATCCAAATTGATTTGTAAAACAATTAACCTACCTGTCTTGGGTGGGCCTATAAACCAAGACGGTGCAGAGAAACCAAGCCTTGAGGAAGGTAAGCATAAAGCTGTACAAGAATTTTAATCTTTCGCCTTTATATTCCTGCAGTGTGTGCTGAATGTTCAGGACTTTTCCCAGCTCGATGCAAAAGTTTTAGCAGGCTATCAATCACCTTCTGCATACATGAGCACAGTCAGTGCCTTCCTCCTCCCAGAAACAGTTCCTTTCAAGAGATTTATTTCCCAACTGACTTTCCTATTCACTGCCTGGCTAGTCAACATGACAAAGATGGTGTTGCTTTTTCCTTTCTAGATGCCTAAGAAGATGAAAAAACTTCATAACCTGAAGAATTGTCTATAATAACTCATTGGTGGAACTGGTGATCTCACCCAAAGGCCAGTTAAGTCAATAGACAATCTGGCCTTTGGCTGTAATTTACAGCTGCCTGACCAGCTGGCAACTCTGATGATTCTCTGCAGCATCCTTCTCCAGTGTCGATACAAGGTGTGGTGCTCTTGTACACTTTCCACTTACAAAACTTCACTTCTTTCATTTACAAAGCCCCTGTGGTCAGATAGAGGCCTCCCAAATCTCACCTGTCTTGCTTTAATGAATGGGATGAGGAGAGGGGACCTTTTTGGCAAACTAACATCTGGCTTTATATATCTCAAGTTTATCGTTCTGCAGTGGAGTCACAAAGTCCTCAACTCTGGACTTCTCCTGGACTTCATCCATCTTTCCCCAGCTGCTCTGCCACACACAGGGCTCTCTGCCTTCAGGGCACATCTCCCACTGACCTGACTACTCTGGCTGTGGCCTGCCAAGGGAGGCTATTGAAGGAGTGATTGTTATTTGGGTTTAATTGTGTTTTATTAGCTTTTATGTTGGTATGCACTGTTCATTTCATTAAAGGTCCTGCAGGATGGCTGAATGCTGAAATCAGAATCTGAAATAGGTTTGGTCTTGCAGGCAGTTTCCTCTTGGGCTGCAATGTGACCATGCTTTGCTCTTACGATGCTGCTGAACAAAAATCGAGCCTTTTTCTTTTTCCCAGCCTCTTTCCCACAGCTCAGCACTCCCCACAGTGGCAAATGTCTCCTTCAGCTTCCTGGAGAGGGGGATAATTCTCCCACAATAGACATTGATCTCTCGTTAGACTCCATCCTGTTAGTTAAAAGCTGTTTTCACTCAGACAATCCAGAACTCATTTCCAACCTTAAAAGGTTACACTGTTGGATACTCACCCAGGGTATAATTTTTAACCACTCTGTTTACTTAATGTACAAAAGCAGTTATTGGAAGTGTTTGTATACAGTAATTTCTCCCTAGGCTCCGGAGGGCCGGAGCAGATGACCCAGCATTGCTAACTGTTGTCAAGCTTTTTCCTATTCAAAGAAGATAATATTATCCCATTTCACAGAAAGTCTGATCATTCCATGGTGGCCTGAGGTGACTTGCTTAAAGTTGCACAGGGCAGACCAGGGCCAGTGTCCCAACCAGGGGCTGTTCCATGCTTCCCTGGACCTCCTCTCTGTGTCAGCCAGATGTGATGCCACTGGATGAGCCCCTGTGCTACACCCACTGGATGAGCAGCTGCTCTCAGGGAGGTAAAGCAGTAATTCCTAGAGATATGGTAAAAAACTTCCACATCATCAGGACACCTAAATTTAAAGAGTAATCAATGAGGTACAGATCAGTTGTCCTCTTGCCTGTGTACATATACCTAGTCCTTGAAGTATATAACTGAATTCAACCAAAACTTTAACTCAAGTTGGCATGTGTTACTTAGAGCCGTACTGTGGTTTAACCATAGATTATTGAGTTTTTAGAAGGAGTTACCAGTGACATTGCTGGGGACTATGCAGGTGCAAGAAGTTGAGCTCCTGTCTGGGAGAAGGATAGCTTAAACTGGCACAGTCCGTCCTGACTTTGCACCCTCCTGCCCTGTGCCACCTTCACCCTGTACCACCATGTCTGGACTTGGGCCCAGGAGAGGCTGTGACTTCTAATTAGCTCAGCAAAAGGCAGAAAAGTCTTCTTTCCTAGACTTGGTCAGGGTTCTGTGTGTGTGTGTGTGTCTGGGTGTGCAAGAGTGAGCACTGGGGCCATCTACTGTGTTGTCACCAAAGATTCACCAACTGGGCCCAGTACCTCAGGCAGGGCGGACCTTCATGGCTGGAAATTTATGCATAGGCCCAATGTCAATACACAAGTTTGACTCATCAGTGTCAGTTAAGAAGCTGGCCTTTTATTATTTGTCTTAATCAGTGTCAGTTAAGAAGCTGGCCTTTTATTATTTCTCTTAATGAAGGGACTAATAACTTTTTGATTAACACTCTTTTCTTAATACTTTTTGCCCCACTCTGCTATTTCATTATGTTTTTAACAATGCCAGTTGCTTCACTTCAAGAATTGGTCTCCTGAAACGGAAATCCCTCTTATCCTGAAGCATCTCTGGGTGGTGTCCGTTATTGATTTGGAGCTGATGATGGTTGCAGTAGTTGTCTCTGACTCTCTGCTCCACTTAGGGCATTTCTCCTTCAGGTTAATAATAAGTGGCAAAAGGCAAGGAAGACTCAAGGACTGGCGCTATAGTATGACTGCACAGGCCAGGCACACTTAATAGAATGCAGGCCCCGGCAGCTCAATTCCCCTCCATTTTCCTGGAGTACTGCGGGATATTGTTTGATACATATTTTACCCTCAGAAAGGCTCAGGACATATTCACCAGACACAGTCTGTGAATTTTCAAAAGGGGCAATTTTGACTGACGTGACACTGGCTCACAAGGAAAGGAACATCCTTTCCTTGCAGAGGAGATCACCTGCAAACAGGGTTCCCAAAATACAGACCGTGGTACTGGGACCTCTGGGACCTCCCCTTTCCCTTTATATCCTCAAGCACCAGGGACAGCCTCTGGCCAGTCAGCCAAGTACCTCCAGGCTAAAAATAGCCCTTCTTAAGAGCAGTTCTTGATGCACATGCTGCGAGAAAGTGACAGCTGAATTTGTTGACTCTTCATGGGAAATCTCCTTGGCAAGGTTTTGCTAATGGCCAAGGATGCCACACAATGTTCATCTCCTGGGATGACACAGAGGGACAGCATGTGGGCAGAGAAGTTTGCCCACGACTGGATTGCAAATGCTTCCAGTTTGAGCTCTCACTCCAGCAGCTGAAGCATGGAGGTGGAAAACGAAGAGGAGGAAATGCTCCTTGGCCTATTTAGAAGGGCAAATGCAGAATTAATAAATGTCCATGAGGTCATCTGCAATTCTGACATCCCTACAAATGATTTTGTTGCTGGCTGGCCAAGGAGAGCTTTGAGCCAGAGACAATGCTCCTGTGCAGGCAGCCAAGAACTTCAAGGAGAATCAAAAGACCTGAACAGCAGGGAGCTTGCTTCTCCCAGGCTTGACAAAGCCTCAGTGCTGTTTCACTGACATCCACCAACAGATCGAAATCCCTGTGATTCCTTCTTCCATCTCCTGCCCTGGTGAGGAGGATGAGAAAACTGTGAGAGATGTTCCATATATTTGTTGTTCGAAGGTAACACCGTGCTGGAGCTTGGAGAAAGGGAGGGTTTGGAGGACCTCAGCAGTGTAGGTACAATGAGCATCAAACAGTGAGCAGTGGCAATTGTTATTGCCAATCACAATCCCCACTTACTCTTGCAAGCACGGAGATAGATTGGAAATCTTGAGTAAATGCCATTTTTTTTTCTAAGAAAATTGACATAAATGGGGGGTATTATCCTCATTTTTAAAAAATTGTCTCTGGAAACAAATATTTTTTATTTCAGTTCGGAGTTTCAAAGCAAGACTTTATGTTTTACTCCGCTTAAAAAGTCTTTTTAGCTTAATAGGTGGGTTCAGAGCTTGTGTAAAACCAGATCCGGATCTCTGGGACTCCCATTACATTGCAGTGTCTTTGGCTGCAATTTTTTCATCTGTTTACGTTGATCTAAACCTACATTGGTATAGAAAGGAGTGGGTCCGTGTTCCTGCTTCCCAAGACTTGTCTTGCTTTATGCCAGTACTACCATGAAATGGGGCGGACAAATGGACCAGGGAGCTGCTGTGGCAGAAAAGGAATCATTTGCAACTAATCAGACAAAACCATATCTTTCAAAACTAACCTGTCTGAACGCAGCACTCTCAAAGTGGACGAAGGACGGACAGCCTGAGTGCTAAAGGCGAGAGTGTTGAACTACCCTTTTGGGATGTGGACACCTGCGCTTAGAGGAGGGGTTACAGTGTGTGCAGACCTCTCCATACAAGTTTTCAGTCAGGAACCTAGCAACAGAGAAAAGAGCCTGGATTGTGATGTGAAGCAACTGCTGAGGTCCCTGTGGTCCCAGAGGTACTCAGGGGGTCATTATTAGGCGTGCACTGCTTCTTTGGCATAGCTAGAGAAAGGCCAGTGGGAGCATTTCTACCCATGCTCCAATCATGACACCTGACTGCAGTGCAGTGTAGATACATCCCGCCTCATGTGCCTTGCTTCCTCTCTTATTTATCTCCTTAGATCTCTTTAGTGTGCATTTGGACTTGGTAGCAGGAAAGCTTTGTCCTTGTTTCTTTTTGGTTTTTTTTCTCTTGTGGCCTCTCTGTGACAAGTCCTAATGGAGATTTGAATAAAGCCAAAGAACCTTATAGTAAACACAGATCTGTCTAATGAAGCCTGAGGTTGTCTGTTCGTGCCTGGGTTGTGCTTCAGGAGGGATGTGCTGAGACAGCTGCAGGGCTGTGCAGCACGGGCAAGGCCAGGTCCGCAGCAGGGGTAATCTCACATGGCATCATGGGCTTGCGGAGGGCTTGTGCTAGTTTCCATTTGTTGCACATTTGGCTCAAAGCTGATAGCAGATTTCCCAAAAGGAACGAGTGCGCTATTAAAAGGAAAAAACCTGATATTAAATATCTCAGTAATTGATGCTGCCTCTTTCTAATTAACTTACCTCTTTTTCCAACTCTTTCTCCTGCTTCCTCTTCCCTGACACCTTCTCCTGCTGTTTACTGAGGCTACCTGCATGCACGAGATGAATAAACCTACCTAAGCCGCAAGACAGCCCTTGGGATTTCCCACTCTGTCAAACGCTGCGGAGTTGCAGGTGGGAGAGGCATGCTAGCAGTGATGTCATGGCTGCTACACTCATTCCTGCTGACAGCTTTGGAAGTGTTCCCACATGAAAAAAAAGAGACAAATGCAAACCGCATGACTGGGGAAGTCAAGAGGGTGTCAGATGGGGAAACAGAACTGCCTCCCAAAGCAGCCTGCGGGATTCTGCTTCTTTGGTCTCCTGCCTCTCCCCAAGACACTCTACGGCTGGGGTCTGGATGTGGCCAGGGTCTGGATGCCACCTGCCCCATTCCCTCAACCCGCATGTTTGCAGAGGGCACTTCCTCCAGCTGTGGCCCCATCCTCACTTAAGGCTTTTCCCAGCAGAAAGGGGAAATGTGAAGGGCTTGTCTGGCTCTGAACATATGCTGCAGCAGGCGGCTTTCTCTGCTTGCTCTGAGCAAGTATGTATCCCCACCACCACCCAAAGATCTCTGGGTCACAGCACCAAGGGGGTCTGGTTGACCTGGTGAGCAGGTTGAAGACACCCCTCTGAGGGTCCCTGGACAGGGACCCCAGAGCAAACAAACTTGGAAAAAAACATCACTGCAGAGAAAAAGGACACCACACTGTCTTGTTTTCAAGATACCAGTCAAACTAGATGGAGGAGGGGACAGCAGTCTGTACGGCCGCTCAGAGCCTGTGTGTGTCACTGTCACTGAAGCCATTGCAGAGCCCCCATTACCAGCAATAAGCTTCTTTTACAGAGCGCTCTGGATCAAAATGCCTAGTTAAGAACAACTGAGACATTCAGTGTCTGTTCATCCAGGATCCTGCTCTTGGGTTTAGACAGAGTTTAGCATCTTTCTTACCTCCTTGGTTGGTCAACAGTGCCTTTGCTGGTAAAGCTGGGCAGGGGCTGGGAGATCTCATATCAAACAACATTTCTTGGTGGTAGTACAGTAAAAGGGTTAAATCAGTACTTCAGCAAAGAGCTTAAAGCTCACAGCTAAAAGCCCTAAGTGGGACGTGAAGAGAATTTTTGGTCACTGAATTATTCTTATTGCTGCTAGATGGCTGAAGAGTCACAATCATAAAACCCAACAGCGAGTGCTGCAGACAGAGTCAAGATAAATCAGTTCCTGACCACAGCATTGTTTGGAGAAAAGGGGCCACATTTTCTTTTTCTTTTCTGAAGGAACAGGGCAGACTGAGGTGATGGATGTTCCCTCTCCCAATACAGCGGATTTGGTGTCCCCGAAACCACAGGTCATTGTGGTTTCATTTAGATTTGCAATCTCTTTTCTCCAGGGCTTTATTCTAAGAGTCGTTACTTCAGTACAAACCGTTTGCACGAAGTGTCTGGGCACAACGGAGACTCCAGGCTGTCACTGGTATCCATGCCCATAATAATCTTGCATGAGTAACATAGTAAAGCCAACAGCTAAGCTATCTTATCCTTGAACAGCTGCAGGGTTCCAATAACCCTCATTATACCACATTCCCCTCCAGAGAGTAGACAAAAAAAAAAAAAAAAAAAANTGTTTGTCTTTACAAGTTTTAAATGTTCATGTTCTTAATCTTGGTACTACATCAGCATGACTCCATCAACTAAGTTCTTTCATTTAATTTCCTTGTATTTTATTTTGGCATTTAGTAATCAGAAAAACCAAAAGGCAGGAGAGAGAAGTATCAAAAAAAAAAAAAAAAAAAGTCTTTTATATTATATCCAGACTGGCACAGGAACACAGATACTGTACAGTACTCTATTAATTGTGGGATTCTTTTTTTCAGTATATAATATTGATTTTCCTCCAGATAACCAGATATCATTAGTTTGATTAATGCTACCACAGCTTGGAATAACTGGCTGGAAAGTTCAAACTGGGGCATTTGTCAGAGAAAAAGATAAAGCACAGCTCAGACTGACTTCTTTATTCACACCCAGGAATATAATGGCCAGAGGGTTTCAGTGGTGTTGAGCTAGACAACTAAGAAAAGAGATGGGAAAGGAGAGCTGGAACTGCACTACACAGCCTGTCTGATAATGTCAGGCCGGTTCAGCCACGCTCAGGGCTGAGTCTGTTTTGGTACCAAAACTCTAGGTTTTCTTCCTAACAAAGGTTGTCACGTTTGCAGGGAGAGCTGAGTCACACAGGCTACCTCAGTCGGAGCAGTGCTCCTGTGCCGCTGCATGCGGAGGTGTTGGGGCCATGGACACTCATCCTCTTTGATTGCTTCAAAAGAAAAAGAAGCAGACGTAGAAGCTCCCAGTAGCTGGTTTATGAGTGGGCTGGTGCTCAGGGAACAAGTGTGCTGCTTAAGGACTGAGCACGTGCTTTGCCATGCAGAGGGAATCAGCTTTACCCTGCTTGGGGACATCAGCTTTCTCAGAGGAAGCAGCAAACTGTGAGATGTATCATGAACCCCACTAAGATCCTATTGACTCCGTAACAAAGAAGGCATCTCGGAAAGAAGAGAGATGAGAAAGTGAGACTCAGGCCTGCAAAGAGGGCCAGGGACAGCACACACTAACTGGTCCCCTGGGAAAGGAGTCTCTCTCACCTCTTCAAGTTTGTTAATGTTGTGGTCTAGGATAACGTATCTGCTGCCTCCTGGGATATGTGGGCTGAAAGCAGTGCACTAATTGATATAGTCTCTGAGCTCGACATCAGAAATGCTAATGTGTCTAGACTCCTGTCGTCCTCAGGCTCAAAATAATGGCAGAAGTAGCAGAACAGTCACTTGATCATCACACAGCTCAGGAAATGGAGGAGAAGACCGAGGAATCTATTTTCTTTCTTTTGGCACACTGGAATGGTTGAGGAGCTCTATGTGGTTTTCAGTCCAGGGGGCTGTACAGAAGACAGGCCAGAGGAGGTGATATTGGGGGCTATTTGGGCTCTAGTGAGGGGATGGTTGCTACACATGACTGCAGAGCATCTATGCAGACCCCTTAACAGCCTCCCTGCTCACATGGGCTGTCCAAAAAATAGGAAGTCCAAGAGGCGTGCTTCAGGGCAAGATGTGAGCAGTGGTAGAGCCACATACTGCTTGGAGGCAAAGGCTCAGCTCTAGCAATGTCATCTGTTTAAAGGTAGCAGAATACATAGGGTTTTCTTGGGAAAAATTAGGCCAACCTGGGCAGGTAGGTCCACTAGTAGATGTCACTGATCTAGTTTGGCCTAAGAGCACAAAAGCACTCCCGATGTGCATGTTAGTACTGCAACACGTATGTGAACTCTGAATTCACCATCTGGTTTTTTTTCCTTTGCCATTTAGACAGCCACTGTTTGCAAGCCTTTTATCTACCCAATTATTCAGTTATCCTCCAAAACCAAGAACAAAACACTTGTGACTACTGTTGAAACCAAGTCATTTCACAAATCCAAATGTACCCAACATTTGCTTTGTATTATTCCCACTCTCCTCAGACATTCCTCTTTAAACGTTCAATTTTACCAGCTCTGACATTCGGAACCTTTTCTCAGCCACAAACGTCAGCGATCAACATCTAGTCTGTCTTAAAAACACAGTAAGATCTAGTCTGTCCTCCTTGCCAAGCATCATAAAGTGCATTGATGCTTTCTGTTATTGCATGTACTAGGCAACCGCACATTGTCTGCATCTATTGCTACGGAGAAGGAGGGGTGATGTGACGAACGCTTTCCGCAGGCTGGATATGAACTGCAGCTGAGGATTTTGCACAGGCAACAGAAGTGCAGAACTGTCTGTCTGTCTTTTGGAGACATGACTGAAGATCAAAACTTTTGTTTTGTTTTGTTTTGTTTTCCTCTGGAAGAAAAGTAAACCTTTTAAATTCTCTGCCAACCCTCCAAATCAGGAAACTTTGAGAGACTCCTAAATGAAGTAAAGGCAAGTTTAGAGATATTAACAACTCCTGTTAGCAATTGTAAGCTGCCAAAAATTGATATTCCTTCTACCAGACGGGCTGGGTATAATGAAAACACAGGGTAATAAGATAGGAAACTGTTATCTAGTCAGTACAAACTGTTAGCTAAATCAATAAATTACAGATTTGGGAACTTCTGTAGGCTGAATTATTGCTGAATTACTTCTCTGGAGGACCACCTCCAATTTCAAAGTTCATTTACAAGATATTGGGAAGGAGCCTGCAAGGAGAATGGAGCCATTTCATATATAACAGAAGGAAGTTAAAAGACAGAAAAGAAAAATTAGGGGTAGTCGATGTGCTGAGCAGTAGCTACCTTTCTCACACTGTGCAATTCCCAGTGTGAGTGCAAAAGTCATGACTTACTTAGAGAAGTGATTTGTGATTTTGGGATGCTCATTGGAATTACCTTACATTCATTTTCAGCAAGTACTAAATAAAACTTCTGAAAAAATAATCTCCCATGGAAAGTGTCACAAAGAACATCCAGTGTCACTGGTCATGTCTGTGACCTTGGCCTTGCTGTTGCCAGCAAGAACAAGATCACTTCAAATTCTCCACGTGCTGGAGGATTATGCGGTGGAAAGAGCTGTAATGAATGAAATAGTTCTTTGCTGCTGACTTGATTTTAATTACACATGTCCTAATCTTTAGAAAATGTCTTTAGATTTTAAAATAATGGTGTGGGGGAATGTGGCAGGGGAAAATGGATGCTTTGGCTTACTAAGGGACAAAAGACATTTTCTCCAAGTGATAAACATATGTGAAAATGGCAATAATACACATGGCTCTTGGAACAAAGGGATCATCCAGATGAAGAATATTCTGTTGCTGCAGTATCTTATTCCTGTAATCCTTATGTGAAGCTTTGATTACAGATTAATATGATAACAAGGAGGTCTTCATCACTTGCGGTACTGGTGTAAGATTAAGCGACCTGCTCAGAGTCATGGCAGATCTCTGGCAAGACTGGAGCTGACCCCAGGTTTCCTGACTCTCTGTGATTTCACAAATTTCCAGGTAACAGCTTTCAGCTTCATCTCAGCCAAAGAGCTGTAAAAGGAAGGTGAGAGTGGAAGGACCCCCAGGAGAAGGAAGGAATTATTTATACCCAGCTGGATCAGGGAAATGGGAAATGTGCAACCTCTTACTCTCTAGGTGTCACAATCAAATCTCCTCCTTGTGTGGAGTGGAGGTTTCCAGATCACAGCTTACACTCAGATGAAGTTTTTGTGCAACTAAAAATCCCCTTGTCATGTCTCAAGTGGGGAGAAATTGCTCTAGGTCATGGTGACATGCCACCCTGAACACCAGTAATCTAAACTTAAGATTAGTAAAACTGGTATCCAGTTTGAAATATTTTTCAAGAACCTTATGTTTCCACCATTTTTATTCCCAGCCATCTGCATGCATCCATACCCACAGTGACTCCACCAGGGGTGCTCCCAAAGCCAAGTCATTTGCAGTCAAGAGATACAGGCTCAGTCCCTGAAGCATGAGGTGAAGAGCAGGTAGAAGACCCAGCCTGAGCACTTGAGTTCATCATCAATGCTCTTTCCAGTCCTGTTCCTGCCTATTAGCCCAGTGGTTGTTTACAGCATCCATGCTGTGCTGAGGAAAAGCTGAATCATGATTCCCAGTGGTACTCACAGCCTCTCACGTCTGTGAGTATTTACACCCTCTTGACTCTGAGGATGAAGACCATCTCTTTCTCCTCTCATCACGCCTAGCAAAGTGCACAGTGTGGCCCTGACCTGGGGCTGGGGCAGTAGCTGTTGGTTTAAGAAGTTTTCTGAATGGTACTTATGAACGCATACAGTATTGGAAATCTGTATTACCTCTGAATGAGCAACTTTCTGTGCCTTCCCTTCCACTGCAAGTAATTAATGTCTATCTGACTGAATTATTTGACTTCAAATTCTAGATGCTGAAGAAGTACGGCCACCTGCTTGCAATATCCATATCCTCTTCCCATTGTGTCCGTCCGCTCCGGGCCAGGTTGGAGGGGCACGCAGGGACTGGTGGGTCTCTGATCTAACCTGGCAAAGCCATTCCTCATTCTTGCACTGAGACCCATCTTGTATAGCTTACAAACTTGCCAGTCTTGTTGTGTAAAAACAAATGCGTGAACTGGGGTTGGAGGACAAGCCCAACAAATGTGAATGCTGTTTGAAGCTGGATCCGACCTCTCCAGCCAGCTTGCTTCCAGATGTCGGAGTGACTGGCTTTGTTTTATGTGGCAGATATGAGGCAACAGCAAGCTGGTGTAATTGCGAATTTCCATATGGCAAAACTACTTGCTTGAGAAGGACATCAAAAGGAAAGGATAACAAAATTCAGAACCATGTGGAAGGAAAAGGAAACAGCTATTTGGGAGCAGATTTGGCTTTAGGGAAGCAGCTGGGCTGACTCCCAGTCTTGTACCTGCTGAGGATTTTGTCCATTCACCTTGCAGCCAGCTGCTTACCACCCTCAGTGCTCCCCAAGCAGCTCTGTTTGTTTGCTATCATCCCCACATCTTTTTTCAAGTGTTGTTGTTTTTGTTGTTTTGCTCTTTTTTCAGCATTATATGGTAGTTTTCTGCTCTGGATGAGGAGCATTTTGATGCAAATGTTTTGACACATCGTGGATGCTGACTGAAGGAAGCTGAATCAATCACAAGAAAGCAATGTGAGACACGAGAGCTTCATCACAGTACAAAATTCACTTTCATGACTCTCTAATAGCTGATATTTTCCTTTGGAGTCTCCCAGAAGTCTGTGCCATTAACCACACCAGAATGGCAACCAAAGGTTCAGCTAACCCAGGATTTTTTTCTCAAAAAGTGGCTGAGGGTGAGTACCAGAGAAGCAATAAGAGGGAGGCAAGTATGCAGTGACAATCTCCCAACCTCCGGAGATCTAAAGCCCTATGAGATACAGTCCCCTGCCTGCCTATGACCAGCCACTTGTCTTTATGACATGCCTAATCCCTTCTTTTGGTGACTCTCCCAGAAACAGAGAAAAAGTCCCCACAGAGCCCAAGACCAGTATCCTCATCCTCGTTACTGCTAGTTCTCTCAAGGGAGTTCCATTAGTTGGCTGAATATTATCATAGAACCATAGAATTATTTATATTGGAAAAGGCCTTTAAGACCATTGAGTCCAACTATAAACCTAACACTGCCAAGCCCACCACTAAACCATGTCCCTAAGTGCCGCATCTACACAGCTTTTAAATACCTCCAGGGATGGTGACTCAGTCACTTCCCTGGGCAGCCTGTTCCACAGTCCTCATAACCACTGTAAGGGGTCTGACTGTTTCTGCAAGCTCTCCAGGCGCAGTATTCATCTGCTGACTTCCATCACTGAAGTGGAAACTCTCCTCAGTAGAGGCAATTTTTGCAGGGTGCTTATGCACAGATGCAAGGTATTGTGGCTTCTGGTTTCAAGCCCTGGCCTGAAGGAGTCTAAACCACCCCTGTTGGGTTACATTACTGGTTTCCCCGGGACGTGCTTTTGGATAGCTGAGTGTTTGCTTCACATGACCTGACTGTGTAGAAGGACTTCGGGATGCTTTTCCGGAGATGTCTTCTTATTCTAGACAGAGCTTCACCTGCATCCACAAAAATCGACGCCAGTGGAAGGGATCTGAGGCCGTGACACAGGCTGGTGCCCCAGAGAGTACTTGTGCAAGCTTCCCAGGGAGCACTGAGAGCAGTGGTGGCACTGGCAGGCTTTGGAGAAAACCAGTTGTATCCACCAGAAGGGAAGGTCACTGTGGCAGTGGACCTCTACATCCTCTTGTTTTGGGAACCCCTCCCACTGGTAGGTAGCCGTGCCTCAGCTCCACTCCAGAGCCACAACATCTCGGCCAGGGGAAATTTTGTACAGAGCCTGAATGGAGATAGGGAGCTCTGTAAATCCTCCAGCCCAGACTGTTTCTGTTGATCAGCGGCAGCATGCATTGTATGTCCTGATATCAATGTGATGAATGTTGTGCTGACTTCTGCATTGTGCATGCCTGTGTACTGAATATTGTCTGCTGGAAAGTAAATAACAACAGATGAACAAATGGGATGACATTTCAGTGTCCATAATGTTTCTATCCACAAAATGCAGTAGTTATGCATCATTTTAATGGTAGGAATAGATAAGCAGTCAGCTATGCGTATCCAGAAAATCAAAAAGGAAAGCAACATTAGAGGAAATAGATAGGCAGTGGGTGTTCAAGGGCAATGAGTCATTCTTGCCACAAATAAGGCTCAGAATGAGGAAAACTAATAATTAGGCAACATATTGCAAAATTTCAACTTTCATCCTTTCCCAAATTATCTTTTATGCCCTGGGGATATTTTGGAATGACGTCTGCACTGGGAAGTAGACATGAAGACAATCCTCTGTGGGAAGAAATGACCAAATAGTTAAGAAAAAGACAGATGAGCTGTTAAGCTTCTTTTTCCTGAAGCTCAGGTAGCTCCCACAGAGGAAAGTGGCATGATACTGGTCAACCAAGGGAATAAACATACCTGAGGGAAGGACAAAGCCTGTGGCCACTGATCTCAGCACTTGCAGGAAACATCAATAGCATCTGTTTTTTCCCTTTCCCCATGATACTCATTCCTCTGAGCTTGCTCTGTTCTGGTGCCATTCAGTGACTGAAATGAGTCCCTCTGTCCCCTCGGGGAATGGGTGAAGCCAGGAGGAAGGCATGTGCCTCCCATTTTGGTCACTATCTCTTTCCCAGAAGTGGGACCACTCAGAGCTCATGCCTTCTGCTTTGCTGGAGCTGCCTTCAGTTGGAAGCAAAGAGGGTTTTAACCCTGAATCAGGCTACGTCTTACCTTAGCCAAAATCCTGGACTGTCTGGAGCTGAAACTTCCAAGGAGCAGGTCTGGATAAAGAATGCAAATTCCACTTGGAATCCTAGTCCTCTGGCTTCCCGGAGGCTGGAAGCAGAGATAAATGACAGGCTCTGTTTTCACTTATGGGGATTTCTAGGAAAGAAGTCTCTTTGGACCTTCAACATCTCTGAGCATGACATAGTTAACATGTAGTCCTAAAAGCTCTGAACACGGAGGTGTTTGGGCCGGTGTTGGGTAGAGATTAATCCCTTTCTGAACTGGAAGAAGCCTTAAACCAGCAAACATGAGTTCTTGTACAACTGCAGGGCTGCAGTGTCATCCTTGCTCGTTTCCCTCCTTCCCTTGGCTCCAGAGCTCTGATTGCAGCAGCCTGACTTCAAACACTGACAAATGTCATCGCTGACACTGCTGTGGTGGGTGCACACCATCATTATAATCTGTATGCATTTAGCCATCCCAGCATGATAAGAGAATGATTAGGAGAACAGTTAGAGAGTAAATTAAAAACTCCCAGCAGTTTCCTGTGTGAAGCTAGTAACTTACAGGCATATTTTTTCACAGCACTACTGAAAAATGCCATTAGTTATACCTGTGAATACATGTTAGATTTAAACCCCTGGTGAGAATTTTTATTAGCATACAAATATGTTAGGGCTCTTATGCTGCTTAAAATGTAATTAACCATCTTCTGAAGATTAAGGGTGCATAATCATAAAAGAACTCCACTCTTGTGCATTTAATTCTTCTAATCTGCTTTACGTTGATGTTAGTGTGGAAGAATAATTGCTAGTTTGCCTTAGTAGTTTGGGTTTATACTGTAGGAAGGAATTGTTAGTGGACGTATTTCTAAAGCTCAAATTTGGTACGTTTGCATTGATGGAGGATGATGAAGTGCACTGAGAGATTAGAAAAGAACTTGTTTCTTTTATTCTTCTGCTGCTGTTGCAAACGCCCTGCAGTGGTAGAGCTGTGTTTCAGACAGCTTCATTCAGCAGACGAAAAGGAGGAAGGGGCAGGCACACCCAGTGAACGACAAAGATAGGAGCAACAAACTTCAAGTAAACTCTTTCAGTACTTAAACACATAACATGTCAACCAAGTCATGTGGGGATGCAAGGGGATTTTTTGAGAAGCACGTGGGAACTGAGCAACCAACGCAAAGCAGGGAGAAACACTTTTGATTTGCTAGGTTGTAGCATGGGAGCCGAGATTGTGAAATGCACTCTAAAACAATAAATTAATGATTTTATGTTGTCGTTAAAACATGCAATTGGAGTAGTCCATCCTCCCAGGCCTGTCACAGTCCCTATGCAATGGCTATCAGGTTTATTTGTAAAGACGTTAAAACCTTCAGGGACACAGAGTACTGCTCTTTAGGGATATTTCCTTCCTAGCAACATGATCCATAAAACCATTAGGTAACTCAACTGCACAGAAATAATCTTTTTTCCTCCTCCTCTCTTCTAGCGTGACTTCTTGCAAACTAAGAAGAGGCAAAGGAAGAACAGTGAAGATCATGGGTTGAAGGCGTTTTCCGATAGTTGTGACTGCATGACCTCACTCGGAGGTGCAGTAAGTCTGCAGCCTGTTTCCAGGGGGGTCAGTGGGGCAGGAACTCGCATGGAAAACATAGGCTGAAGAGCCCACGCCACTCCTGCTTTTGTGGAGGAGACAGAGGGGATGGAGACTGGCTAGTGCTCCATGAAGACCACCAGAGCAGGGAGTTTCCTCCTCACTTCAAGTGAGTAGGGGCTCTGCAAGGTCCTGGAGGAAAAGCAGCTCCCAACACCAATTTTAGCAACTGGAAAACAATTGTAAAATAATTCCCTAGCTTCTTTTTTTTTTTTTTTAAGAGTAATTTATTTTAGTGGGGTCCCTCAGCACTCAGTTCTCTGTGGCACCAACGACACCTTGCAGCAGATTGTTGTGGCCAAATGGAGCTTGCCCTAGGGGAGGCTGGTAACAGTGTGACCATAGGGAGCAGGGTCACACAGCCTGAGAAGGGCTTCTTGGCTGCTTTGTGCTAATTTGCATTATTTCCAAGTGAATGCACAGGCTTTATTGAAAGGCTCTTGTTTTCATTACAGCTTCCTTTTGGCAGGTGTGACAGGCAGCAAGGCAGGTTGCTCTGGGCCCTTCACCACGCTGAGCTCTTCAGACAAAGCTGCTTTCTGTAATTCCCTGTAAAGGAGGCTGCCTCCACGCTCCTTGTGGCCACCTGTGCTCGGGGACCAGCGAGCATGATGTCAGGGAAACCCCTTCCACGGATAGCAGCACATCCAGCTTCTCCCTCTTGGCACTGACAGGGAGGCCACAGCAGCTACTGCTTGGGGGAGTGATGGTGGGGGAAACTCCCGCTTCCCGAGTCAAAATCCAGGAAGGCCGTGCAGAAGATCCCCTGGGTTTTCCATCAGGCCCTCAC
Organism: Steatornis caripensis; assembly: GCA_013398225.1. Lineage (NCBI taxonomy): Eukaryota > Metazoa > Chordata > Aves > Caprimulgiformes > Steatornithidae > Steatornis > Steatornis caripensis. The sequence continues at coordinate 227,408 of VZSC01004477.1, forward strand.
ACTGGGGTGTTGCACAAAGAACATAAGGCATTTCTAGTCTTTGGCTGGCTGTCCTTTACGAACATGCAGGGAAATACCAAAGGTTGCTAAAGCACGAATAGTGTTTCGGATACATCTGACATTTTGTGCCAAGCTGATGTTCCCCAGTGCCTGCCTTCCAGTAGCACTGGGTGGGGACCGCATTCTGGTTTGGTAGGTGCCAGCACCGGCACAGGGCTGAGGGGCACCGTTAGATCAGAGCAGGCTTCAATGAGGTGCTCATCGTGGCTTGAACCTAGCCTTTTCAGAGAAGCATTAAATAGGTTAAACCTTAAAATCCTACTGAAATTGCACAAGAGTTGAGTGCTCAATTCCCTTAGGATTTTTTGAGCAGGTGGAATATATATATATACCCAAGCCAATGGAAAGGACACCAGACTCCCATCCCCAGCTCTATTTAGGGACTGCTACTGTGAATAACCTTGGATAAAGCCAGCTCTACTTAAGGATGGCTAGTGTGAGTAACCTTGGATAAAGTGAAGTTGAGAACCTGATTAATTCTGTTGCCATTCAAGTTGCACCAAAAAAGACATGAAACTCCAGACAGAAAGCCAGCCATTCTTCTGTTCCATCAGTTTGATATCAACACAGGACAATAAAATCTGAGTATTTTAGATTCATAATGCAGACAAATAGGAAATAGGAGCTGTATTGTGCTTCACATGCATGGCTAGCTCAGTAATGCTAATGTGATTATCTCATTGATCTTTTGTGCCATTGCTTAAGGGTAGCTTTGTCTTGCCTAGCTGGGATATACATATTTGTTTCTTCTACACACGGGTCGGTAGTCCTTTCTAAGCTTGTAGAAATGAGGAATCCTGATTTTCCTCATCTGTCACAAGGTTGCATCCTTTTTTGGCGTTGCTTGGCAGTGGCACTGCTTGAATGAAATTTGTACAGATTCCCACCAAAATATTTAAATGTCTTCAGGTTGCTTCCCAGACAGAAGGATGGGAAAACTACATGAGCATTTAAAGTAGTGTGTCTATTTGTAACAGAGAGATGAGGATGATAATAAAAACAATAAATGCTTAAATTCAGTCCCTTCCTCAAGAGAAAAATATTTTGGAGGTTAGACTGGTTTGGTCAGGGTTTAGTTTCGATGGGCAGTCACTCAGTTATTAGCCATGGAATCCATTTACCTGTGCCACCCAGCCCCGCTGGCCCAGCCAACACAGCAATAGCATGCACCCGCAGCAAGTTTGCAAAAAGCAAATCTGAGCAGAGCCAGAGAGCAAGGGGGGCTTTACAGGGCAGATGAGGAAATCTGGGATGCATCAGGAACAGCATCTGAGGAGCAAGAGCAGGCAGCTCTGAAGGATTTCCAAGAAGCTGGGACACGGTTAGTGGTTTAATAGTGACACTATCTCACCTGCAGTCCCCTCAGGGAGGGCATGATGTGAATGATGCATTTCTTACTGCCGCGACATCCTGGAGGTGATGGCCTCCAGCCCACGTTAGGAAATTCTACTGGGGACCTAATCCTGGCTCTATTCTCCAGGTTTTAAGGGCCCTGGAGCTGCCTAATACTGCCCCAGGGGGCACAACCTCTGCATCATAGAAAGATTTGAACCCCTGCGGTCCAAGGGACTTGGGCTCCAGCTGCCACTATGCAGTGAGGGATCGTGTATCCAGCCTGACAGAGAAAGAAGGGAGTGCTGTTCAGAGAAACCTCCTTTCCCACCTGAGCCTGACACACCACAGAGCAAGAAGCAATGTGCGGGGTTGTGGAGGGTGGCAAGTTATTCTCACTGCCCCAATGCAGGAGTGGAGTACAAGCGTGGGGGGAAGCCTTAGTCAAAGAATCACTGAAACCAGAGCCCACTGTATCAGGACTTCTGCAAAAAGCTCCGTGACCATAGGGTAGCTGAGCAGTCAGTGCCCAAAGCCCACATTCCCTGACAAATTGTTGCACAGAAATTCACTAGCAGAGGAACATTTATTTGTCACGTCGAGCAGGGTAAAAAACAGCTAGCAGCATCTTAGCTTGCCTGAGGCTGACCAAGGCACAGAAACGCAGGCTCCTCTCACCAGCTTCTGGAACCAGGAGGCAGTTTTCTGCACATCAAGGTACGAGTTGGACACCTCGCGCTCTCTCTTTGGCTCGCTCTCTCTTGTCGGCCACCTCGCACTGCTGAAAACACTGACCTCTGCCTACTCCATGCTCACGAAGGTGTCCGCGTTGCTCTGCTGCACCGCCAAGATCAACTCAATGAAGAGGGATCTGTTGAAGGCGTTGGTCAGCTTGAGCTTGCAGAAGCGTTTGGAGGGCAGCACCTTTAGCGTGCACGTGGCTGACCAAGGCACAGCAGCGCAGGCTGCCCTCATCAGTTTCTGGAGCCAGGAGGCAGTTTTCTGCACGTCAAGGTATGAGTTGGCGCAGAAGGTTTCTAGAAGGCTGTCTTCCTGACTTCTCATCGTCTTACTCTCAGGGTGGTGGAGGAAGCAGAGCATGTCCCCCAGCCACCATTCTCGCACGCACATACACTCCAGTTCCACACGTAGGCAGGAGTTCCTCACCGGCACCTCCTGTTCGGTGCCCAGCTCGAGGTGGAAGGAGTGGCCAGGGGGTGGCTTCAGGGGCACAAGCAGGCTATAGACAGGTCCTTCTCCATGGATATTCTGGCCACCTAGGGAGCTGCACACCCCAACAGCTGGCTGCAGCCGTGGCACGAAGCAATTGCTGGAGAGGCTTCGGCAGATACAGATCAGGTCGTTCACCAGCCCTTCCACCACCGTGCATGTTCTTTGCCTGTTCGGCAGCGGCCATGAGATGTACCCATCCAGACACCTGTCCATAAGTAATGAGTCTTCCCTCTCCTCCTCCCCTTCCTCCTCCTCCTCCTCCTCTTCCTCCTCAAGGCCTCCGAATCTGCCATGCTTTCTGCTTCCTGGCTCACAGCTTCTTTTCCAGAGACACCAGCAGAGCCAAAAGGGCAGGAACAGGCCTACGGCAAAGCTCCAGAACTGCCACTGCTGCAAGGCAGTGGAGAGCATGACTTCCCCAGCTACCCATCTCAGCTCCTGGGGTCTCTGCTCCATCGCTTTGTGCAGCTGAGCCATCTCCTGCATGAGAAGCTCCATACGCTGCTGCATGCTCTGGTGTGTAGCCGCATCCAACTCCTCTCCGACCTGCTCTGGCATCTGGATAACGCCCAGCATTGTCAAGATGAACATTATCGCCAGAGTCATGGCCTGCAGGAGAGGGGAGAGAAGGGAGATCAGTGGGGCTGAGCAGGGGCAGTGGGAGTGGAAGCCACAGGGACATGGGGGCAGGTAGGAGTGGGGGTGAAGGAGCTGAGAAGCAGCAAGCCCTGCACTCAGCCCCGCTGCTGGCAGTACCGTGCCCTGCCCACGGCGCTCCACTGAGCACCAGGCCCTCGCCATGGGGTCAGGCCCTCGCCATGGGGTCAGACCCTGGTCCCGGGTGCCCAGGTTTCTGCCCTGGGCCTTGCCCAGCCCAGCTTCCCTCCACACATGCACTCAACACTGGCCCAGGCCGTACTAGAAATTGTGCTGGGGACCTAATTTTGGCTCTGCTCTCGTGGTTTATGGCATTTGATCTTCCAGAATGCGATCACGCCACAGAACATATTTCATTATCCGTTCTGTCAATCCCCTCCAAAAATGAATTAGGTTTTTACTCCATGTCCCCCTACTTGTTCCCCCAGCCGCGATACCTGCTGACCTTTACTTGTACTTGCTTGTAGAGAAATCCCACACTGTCAGAAATACACAGTGGGGAGGGGAGGTGGACAACATGCCTCTTCCTGGGTGCAAGCAGCTGCGGTCCCGGCAGCATCAGCAGTAGAGCGCAGGATCGCGGTGCACAGCAGGTTTCCTGAGCCAGGGAAACCTCACAGGAGCAGAGAGACCCACCAGGAGCCCGCGGCTCGCGTGGGAGCGCCTGAGGAGAACTGGACTTGGCCAGGAGCAATGGCGGGAGACTTAAAGGTGGTCTAACTGGCACTGGCAGCCACGCTGAGACCATCCACAGGATGAGGTTGCTGCTCTTGGTTTTCCCTTTCATTCTGGTCTCCTGCAGCAGCCTCTTCAGACACCTCGCGCTCTCTCTTTGGCTCGCTCTCTCTCGTCGGCCACCTCGCACTGCTGAAAACACTGACCTCTGCCTACTCCATGCTCACGAAGGTGTCCGCGTTGCTCTGCTGCACCGCCAAGATCAACTCAATGAAGAGGGATCTGTTGAAGGCGTTGGTCAGCTTGAGCTTGCAGAAGCGTTTGGAGGGCAGCACCTTTAGCGTGCACGTGGCTGACCAAGGCACAGCAGCACAGGCTGCCCTCATCAGTTTCTGGAGCCAGGAGGCAGTTTTCTGCACGTCAAGGTATGAGTTGGCGCAGAAGGTTTCTAGAAGGCTGTCTTCCTGACTTCTCATCGTCTTACTCTCAGGGTGGTGGAGGAAGCAGAGCATGTCCCCCAGCCACCATTCTCGCACGCACATACACTCCAGTTCCACACGTAGGCAGGAGTTCCTCACCGGCACCTCCTGTTCGGTGCCCAGCTCGAGGTGGAAGGAGTGGCCAGGGGGTGGCTTCAGGGGCACAAGCAGGCTATAGACAGGTCCTTCTCCATGGATATTCTGGCCACCTAGGGAGCTGCACACCCCAACAGCTGGCTGCAGCCGTGGCACGAAGCAATTGCTGGAGAGGCTTCGGCAGATACAGATCAGGTCGTTCACCAGCCCTTCCACCACCGTGCATGTTCTTTGCCTGTTCGGCAGCGGCCATGAGATGTACCCATCCAGACACCTGTCCATAAGTAATGAGTCTTCCCTCTCCTCCTCCCCTTCCTCCTCCTCCTCCTCCTCTTCCTCCTCAAGGCCTCCGAATCTGCCATGCTTTCTGCTTCCTGGCTCACAGCTTCTTTTCCAGAGACACCAGCAGAGCCAAAAGGGCAGGAACAGGCCTACGGCAAAGCTCCAGAACTGCCACTGCTGCAAGGCAGTGGAGAGCATGACTTCCCCAGCTACCCATCTCAGCTCCTGGGGTCTCTGCTCCATCGCTTTGTGCAGCTGAGCCATCTCCTGCATGAGAAGCTCCATACGCTGCTGCATGCTCTGGTGTGTAGCCGCATCCAACTCCTCTCCGACCTGCTCTGGCATCTGGATAACGCCCAGCATTGTCAAGATGAACATTATCGCCAGAGTCATGGCCTGCAGGAGAGGGGAGAGAAGGGAGATCAGTGGGGCTGAGCAGGGGCAGTGGGAGTGGAAGCCACAGGGACATGGGGGCAGGTAGGAGTGGGGGTGAAGGAGCTGAGAAGCAGCAAGCCCTGCACTCAGCCCCGCTGCTGGCAGTACCGTGCCCTGCCCACGGCGCTCCACTGAGCACCAGGCCCTTACCACGGGGTCAGACCCTGGTCCCGGGTGCCCGGGTTTCTGCCCTCGGTCGCGAATCCCAGCCTCCTTCCGCATGCACACTCAACAGTGGTGCAGTCCATACTGGGGCAGCGGTGCCTGCTGGTGGACCTGTATACACCCCATTGTGACTCATCCCTTGTGCTATCACAGACGCCAGAATGCATCACAGGCTTGCCTGGCCTCTCCCGGCCTCGTCTGGCCTCACCTCTTCCATTTCCAGGATTTATTGTAATAAGACAGGGGATGGCAGAGCCGCTTTTTGGAAGAATTTGCATGGTACATGATCGTGTTCCTCCTGGACGGGCATCAAACGTATCTGCGTATTTCTGTGCACTAGTCAATCCACAGCTTTGTTAGATGCTTCACAAGCAAATAAATGTGTAAACTGTGTTAGAGTCTTTAAGAAGCATTTGGTAGCTGATTGGGGAGGAGGAATGGGATGCAGAACAGATGTCTGAAGACCCCTGTGTTCTGAACATCTGCTCCATCATTCCTGCCGGTGTGATCTGGATTTGATGACCCTTTTTACATTCCTAGAATAGTCGTAATCTCTTCCTGAAAGCACTCTGACCCAAAGCAAAGGGTGAGTAAGCGTGCACTTCCATTGACTTTTGGCCGTTGATTTCAACTTGCTGAAGTCAGTGGGATACAAGATGGGAGATCATCAGGTGCTTAACCGGTTTCCTCATTAGTGACGAATTGGTCCCATACATCAGAGGACACACCCTAACAACTAAAAGCAGCACAAATTCCTCATGTTAAATTGGCTTCTGTGGAGCTCTGTGCATGTGAGTGGGAGATAGTGTGTTCGGAGGGAGGAAGATTATTAGGGATATTTTTTTTTCAGGTTTTATTCTTTTCCCCTCCAGTTTCTATTGGACCCTCTTCATATTCTCTTTATCCATCTTTCCCCTTTTCCAAGAACTTGTTTCGTTCATTTGCTTTTTCACAGTACTAAAGTAACTTTAGTATCTGTAAAAGCATTGCAGTCTCTACTCTTAAAGCCTGACCGTTCTTGTAGGAAATCTTAAATGCTGTGTCTCAGATTCCTTATGAACTCAGATGTGGAGGGAAACTAAGTGGAATGAAATGCATTGCTTTCTCCTCACCCTTTGCACCTCTTGGTTCTCTCAGCCAATAATATAATTTAGCTAGGTTTTTTTATGTAACTATAATTTTGGAGGCATCACTTACAGTTTACATATCAAAAGTTACCACTCTCTGAACTATGGAGCCTGAATGCCTAACAACACTTTTCCTAAAGGGCCATATTAGTCATGGATTTCCCAAGCCCAAATATGTGTGTAACATCAGTGAGTCTAACACTTCTAGGATGCATCAGACATTCTCTCCATACCCAGATCAGTTGCACATCAAACGTATAACAGGTCCAAATTTTCTCAGAAAGAGCAGGATAGTTGGTCATGAATGAAACATGCTGTAGGCAGTGAAACTACCTGGGAGCTACCACACCACCCACCCATCAGACGCATGGAGATGTTAGACATGTAAAAGCCAGGAACTCTGCCTAGATGGAAGAGAGGGCTCTTCCAGCAAAACCTACTTGGCCCAAATGGGAGCCCAACATTTCCAGATACGTCTATGGGAAGGTCTGGTATATCTGAATCAAAAAATGGCTTGTGAGAGAACTGACTGATAGTCTCAAGGTGGACTGTGTGCTGAGAATAGTCATACGGAGAAAAAAGCCAAAGGACTTCATCCCCTCTGCTACCCTCACTCCCTCTAAACCGGAATATTGCCACAGCAAATCTAGTAGGTTTGCATTTGTTGGTGGAAGTGGCATTCCTGCAAGCTTTTGAGGTTCCAAACTAATGTATATATTGCTTTTCTCCTGTGGTGTGACTCCTTGACACCAAGCAAGGCATTAGGAACTACACTGGCAAGAAAGAAACAGGCATCTCAGTATTCGCTTGCTGTCACATACGGCTCTTGTCAAATGCTTTAGGCTGCTCTATACTCTAGGCAGCTAGATGGGAGGGTTGGTCACCACATCACTTTCCAATGGAAAGATATGCTGTTGGATGATTTATATGTGAAATGATGCCAATCTATGCAAATGTGAAGCTTAGCTTGGATGTCACAGGACATGGATGGTTATTGGCAATGCAAGTTGACAGGGAATCCTGGTGTCGCCGTACATCAAAGGATTATTGCCTTTATTTGACAGCCCGAGGAAACAAATGGTTAGGATCAAATGGTGGCATTCATGACTTGTTACAGCCCAGCTTTACTGCTATTAAGGATGGTGTCTTTTCTTTGTGAGCAACACGTTAAAATCACCTGTAGGCTAGTTCCTATGATATTGTAATACAGGAAATAATTAGGAGCAAGGAATGAAAGCAAATACATTTGATGAGAAAACAGCTGGATTATTAGATCCCTGTATTCAGGGTATTTTTGAATGGCCGGGAATTGCCTCCTAGGGAGCGGTGGCCTCAGCAACATGCTTGCATTCATTGCAACACACTGATGGCGGCTCATGGTGTGAAATGTGCTAGATTTACAACACTTTGCTGCTTCTTTGCTTTCTAACTGGAAAATCAAACCATGCCCTAGACCCTGGGTGTAGCTGCTGCAAAGGGCTAGGGTAGGGTAGGGTAGCCTTTCCAGTGATATCCTTTTCTAAAGTAAAACAGTTCAAACAGTTACTCTTAAGCCTCAGTGGTTATACTGTCCTTTCTGGGTTTGGTAGGACCACTGGAACTGCAATATCCCTTTTGTAGCAACAAACTGGAAAGTACAGGGCTGGAGAAACTAGTCATTTCTCAGTTCAAGTTCTGTATTTTACAAGAGCCTAAAAGCATGTTTCGATCCTGATGCAACACGTAACTGACCTGAAACAAAAGCAGCTGTTTCTTTACTGTTTGAGTGCCTCAGCCTAGCAAAATGCAAGATTGAAGTGAAGGTCTGTGCTGAGATATGTATAATTACAGATTTTGTGCATGTTTGGCACTCTCTATTCTACACCCTTCAATAGGCCTTGTCTACAGTTTAAAGTGGTATGGAAAATTACTGGCTTAAAAATGCATCTGCTAAAGCAGAGCTTGAAGTCTGCATAGCAGGCAAATGTGGTCCCCCTCTGCTCCTGAAACTAAGAGCAGTGGTAATTCTCCTCTGCAGAATAGGGGACAACAGAACTCCATGAGCTGCCTTGACTTGATGCAGGACTCAGAGTTAGGACAGGATTCAGATGTGCTGTGGATGGGAACAGCTGCAATGTGGTCTGATGGCCTACGTGTGCCACTCTGGGCACCGACCAGAGAGTCAGGGGAGACTACTGTCCCCTCACCTCTCCAAGCCAGCATCTGAGTATTCCCCAGGCTGAGAGATGTTTGTGGTCAGGTAGTAAACAGAAAATGGGCTAGGTATTTGATGTCTGCCTCAATATGCCAGAGTTTTCTAGTTGAGCTGAACAAAAGACAACAGAAAAAACCCAGACCCAGTGGACTGCAGGATTGTTTTTGCAGTGCTCACCAATCAAAACTGTCAGTTATAACAGGTGAAAACAGATACTAATTTTTAATTGACATAGCTCAAATTTATTTACATTAGAATCACCTCAAGTTGGAAGCGGCCCATAAGGATCATCAAGTCCAGCTCCCTGCTTCTCACAGGGCTAACTAAAATGAAGTTGTACACACACCAGTGCAGTGTAGAGTGGGACAATCACCTCCCTCAACCGGCTACCTATGCTGGGCTTGATGCACCCCAGGACACAGGTGGCCTTTTTGGCTGTCAGGGCACACTGTTGACTCATATTCAACTTACCACCGATCCGAAGGGCTGCTCTCCAGCCTCTTGTCCCCCACTTCACATGTATAATTGGGATTACCCAGTCCCAGGTGCAGAATCTGTCACTTGCTCTTGTTAAATTTCTTACGGTTGGTGATTGTCCATTTCTCTAGTCTACCCAGATCTTTCTGTAAGGCCTCTCTACCCTCGATGGAGTCCACAGCTCCTCCTAATTTAGTATCAATGGCAAACTTACTTAATGTACATTTGATTCCTGTATCCAGGTCATTTATGAAAACATAAAAGAGCACTGGCCCTAATTGAGCCCTGGGGAACCCCACTGGTGGCTGGCCACCAGCCTGATGAAACCCCATTTACTATAACTCTTTGAACCTGACTTGTCCAATTGTTCACTCAGCATATTATGGAATTGTCTAGCTGTATGCTGGACATTTGGTCCAGGATATACCAAAACTTTACTAAAAATCCAAAAAGGCCACACATACTGGCTTGCTTTGGTCAAATAGATGGGTGACCTTGTCATAACAGGAAATTAAGTTATTTAAGCAGGACCTTCCCCTTGTGAGCCTGTGCTTGCTATGGCCAATGACCGCATTGTCTCTCAAGCATTTTTCAATAACCCCCAGAATAATCTTCTCCATAATCTTACCAGGCACTGAAGTGAGGCTGACCAGCCTGTAATTACCAGGGTCTTCCTTCTTACCATTTCTGAAAATCGGGACAACATTTGCCAGGTTCCAGTCAACTAGGACCTCTCCAGACTCCCCAGATCGTTCAAAAATAATGGAGAGAGGTCCCGCTATAACATCGGCCAGCTCTTTCAGTATCCTGAGATGAATCCCATCGAGCACCATAGACATATGTCCATCCAGCTGGAACAGCAAGTCTCAAGTTCAAAGTCAGCTGGGAATTTATCAGTTCCCCAGTCACAGTCTTCCAACACAGGGCTCTGGGGGTCCCAGGGCCCATCATTGATGTTAAAGATGGAGGTGAAGAAGGCATTAAAACATCTCTGCTTTGCCTACATCCCTATTTGCGAGGTGATCAATCTCATCAAGTAATGGGCCAATGATATCTCTGAACCTCCTTTTGCTGTTAACATATTTAAAAAAGCCCTTTTTTATTGTCCTTCTCAGTGCTCACTGTAATCGAGCTTTGGCCTCCTGAATTTTCTCCCTACAGTGGTGAAGAGCATCTCTAGTCCTCCCATGTCACCTGTCCATGCTTCCAATGTCCATACATTTTCCTTTTCTGCCTAAGTTCTAGAAGAAGATACCTGCTCATCCAAGTCAGCGTTCTGCTGTGTCTGCTTGGCTTCCAACACTGTGGAATTGCATGCTCCTGTGCTCTTAAGATGGTGCTTAAAATGTGACCAGAATTCATGGACCCCACTACCTTCAAAAGCAGATTCCCGGGGGACCTTACTAAGTAGCTACTTCAGCAGCCCGAAATTTGCTCTCCCCATATCCAGGGTTGAAGTTTTGCTGGCAATTTTTCTTCTATTGCCAATGACTGGAAATTCAAGTACTTCGTGGTCACTGTGACCAAGACAGCCGCCAATCACCATCATTTGCTTTCCCCTCAATGCCCTTAAGCTGGTTCTCCCTAGCGATGCGGGGACTCGTCAGCAGGTCTCCTGCAAGCCATGGCCTCCCGGCAGGTCTCTCTGCTCCCCTGAGGTTCAGGGAGTCTCCTTGTACACTGTGATCCTCTGCTCTACTGTGGATCCTGCCGGCGCCGCAGCTGCTCACCTCAGGAAAATGGTTTGGCCCAAACCATTTCAGATTGGCATCCTAAAAGATTTTGTTCATGGTGATTCCTAATAGCTCACGTTCCACAGGCACTCCCACCCTGTTCACATTTGTGTGCATCTGGCTGCATTTCAATTTCCCTGTGTCCTCCCCAGTGGAGTGAAGAGAAAAGAAACTAAACAAGGGCAGATAGTCCACCCACAAGCATATGCTAACAGAGGAGTTTGGAGAGGAGTCAGCTGGAAATCGGGCTGCCTCCTGGTACTGAAGTGGAACAGCAAGGAAGCGAGTCATGAGACACCATGATTTATATATTGTTTTTGTCACAGAAATGATCGCTATATATTAAAATGCAGTCACACACGTACACAGTGTATGTGATAACTCAATCTCTGGCTGCTCAGCATACTTCCAGCAATTGCTCTTGGTTGAGGCAAAGCAGTTTGCAGATAAGTTACTTTTGCCCTTTGCATCATCTTGCATCAAGGAGACACTAAAGCAATCTGACTTTTTGCCATAAAATCTCATGTGTGCTCGTAACAGGACAGTGCACTGATGCCATGTTCCAGGGCCCTCTGCTCACAGTTGTTAGAACGATTACACAGACCTTTTTTTTCCTACTGAAGAACTGCATAGAGCTCTCAAACTACATTCCAGCTGGGAACATGCCATTAATCATCACATGAGATAAGAATGCTTCCATATGTCTTCTGATACATGCCACATTTACAGGTGTCTTTATGTTGGTTTCACATACTTTCTTTGAGATGCTAACCTGATGCTCAACCTGATGTTCACCCTGCAAAGTTGTGAATGCAGTTAGTCAATGCTGAAGATAACCGAAGTGTTCCATGCTTTGAAATCCCTCACCAGATCTTGCTGCCTACGAAACAAAGAAAACATGTAGCTTCTTTCTTAAAATAAATGAATAATAACTGAATAATGAATATCAGCGATTAAAATCCCCAGTATCACAGCCCCATCTAATGGACTGGCTGCAAGATATTAAAAGGACCTGCAAAGAGTCTATCTATCTGTTCTCTTACAAAATAAGTTATGGTGATAAACAGGACCCTGTGGCATATTAAACTCTTAATTATGGGCACAGGAGGCATTTTCTCTGAAAATTAAAAAGGTTGCAAAATAGCTACAGCCTCTGGGAGGCAATTCGTAGAAGCAAAATGTAGCTCAATGTTAGTGACTCCTTTATCTACTGCCTTCAGTATTCTTTTGGCACGGATTAGCGTGGAGAGGGGAGTCTCCATATTTCTTAGTCGTGTTATCATTATGCCAAAGACTCTGGGAAGCCCCAATCCTACAGAGCAGCTCAGGCTCAAGGGAAAACACAAGGAAACCACTGAGAGAAGAGAGATATCAGTTAATCCAGACTTCATTTTCTATTGTACATTCGAGCCTTTTTTTTTAATTTAGGAAAAAAATGGCAGGTGATTTGTGGCTTCCAGGGAAGTAGCTTGGCCTGCACAGTGTCAGTCTAGGGGAAGCCTAGCCTCAGGGCTGCCTGTGCTGCATGCTGTGTGACACATCTATGTAAGCCTGCCTGAAACGCTGTTGTGCTGGTACCATCATGATCACAAGACTGGTCATCAACCTTTCATGTCTCATAACCAAAAATGGGTGGATTAGACCGCACAAAACACAGTTGCTAGCCGCAGGATGCTGAGAGGAGCTGTGTCACAAGATTTATACCCTGATCCAGAGCTTCTGGAGGGAAGCAGAGAGACCCTTTTAGTGGCACTGAGTGACAGATGGAGTGACTACTGGTTTATAAATTTCTGCAAAGGTGTTTCGGATCCTAATAGTTTTTGTGGTACTAGGTCCCTAGGAATTTCTTCTGCTTCTTCCTCTGAGCTGTTCTTAGCTTCTCCAGCAGTGTCAACTGAAAAAGTACATCTTCCCAGATGACTCAGAGCTCTGAGCCCCCATCACATTCAGTAGTGCTAATTAGGCACCTTGTTCCTGAGAACAGGAAGAATTAGGCAGCAGAAGACCTTCATAGATGTTCTCATCCTGAGAGCCCACTTTTGTTCTCTTCTGAAGGTTTCCCAGCACTTTACTCAGCTTGCTAAGAAAAAAGCTCAAGCAAGAAGATCTCTAACATTTCCCTTGTGAGACTAAGTGCTCAGACAGAAACAAGGTCTTTTTGCATCAAATCCATAAAACAATGCTTTGTATCATACAGGATTTCTGAATTGGGTGTCTGACTGTAATATTTACTGTGCACTGTTACCTCAGCGCCTGGTGTGGAGTTAGGTAAGAGAAGATGTGCGTGTGCAAGCCCCACAAAGCATGGCCAGGGAATCGACTCCACCAGAGCAGGAACCTTTGCCATCTGTAAATTAAGACACCCTCAAATTAATCCTTGCTTAGGTCAAGATTGGTTTAGGGGAGGGGTCACTTCAGAAGGAGCAAATGTTGTGTGTGATTTTCTATGCTGACCATCGCTGCCTACTGTCTCTGGGGTTGGAAGGACATGGTGCGAACATTTATCTTCTGGATGCACAACTATTTCAGCAGCTGCAAAAGCTCCCTCATGCTGACCAGCCGCCAGATTCCCATTTGAATGGCGTCAGTCTTCTTTCTGGACCTATATAAAACATTCACAAGGAAACACTTCAGGATTAATTAGGGAAATGTTTCTGCTTGGGTTAACGGCTTTGCCTAGAGACTGACTTTTCTGGTATGGATTGATTCACTCCTGAGGGACAGCAGGGGCTCAGAGTGCTGGTCCAGGCATGGGAAACCACAACGGGTTGCATGAACACAGGGACGGGTTGTGTAGGTCCAGGTGGCTATGCTCAGATGCACGGCCACTGGTGACTGAGCTTTACGTCACCTCTTCCAGAGCCACCACAAGCAGGAGCAGAGAAGGCAGGCAGACACCACCATTCCCATTACTGAGCAGCACCGTCTTTCCTAATTGCCACATGTGGAAGGACAGTCTCAGCTAATTAGAAGGTCATTAGGGAGGAAGAGGCTGAAGCAATCAGGATTTCCACACAGTTTGAACCCCAAGTTCAGCTCCTGGTGCATGCCCCGCTCTGGAGCGCTCATCAGAAAACAGGGGCATCTAGTGGCTGCGGCAGAAATGTCAATAAACATCACCATTCCCTTAAGAAGACGTGAGAATTTGCCTTTTTCTTCTCTCAGCTCTAAAAATAAAAAATATTTGATTTGGTAATGTTACCCAAAGGAGGAGGAGGGAGAGGGACAAATCCTCACTAGGTTGCACGCTGTCGGAGCAGCGTTTCCGAGCCAGCTGTGACGCTGTGCAGTGGTGTAACCAGATTAAGTGAAGCTGCCGCTGATTTCTGCTGCAGCTGCTGCTCTGGAGAGCCAGACCTGCTGCTCTGGGACCCAAATCCCGTGCTGATTCATTGCAGGGGAAACGTTGCGTCTCTCTGTGCTGACGGAGGCATCTCAGGCAGCATTTGCAGGCAGCAACTGTTTGCAGAGTTTTCCAAGGTTGTCTGCTCCCAGCCTTTGGCCCTTGTGCAGTGACCATGCCCTGCAAGCACCATTGCTGTGTGCCATACCCACGCTGACCTGGGCTTTTCCAGCCACTGGTGCTAACGAAGTATTGCACTTGCTGATGATCAGCGCCCTGCAGTGCTCAGCTGTAGCCTGGATGTAGCCAGGCCACCGGAGCTGTACGCCACAGTGCAGCGAGTTAGGTGCAGGGAGGCAAAGCAAAAAGGGAAAGTGTGTTTTGCTCCTGTGGCTCCTGCTGCCTGGCTTTACCAACTCAGCTGAGGGCCCTGAGACACCAGAGCGGAGCAAGGCATTGCAGCAGCTTGCCTTTCCCTGCTCGGGGGGTGGCCTGTGCTTTCCTTCTGGACAGGCACCTTCCAGACCCTCCAGTTTTTTTTGCCTGCAGGGAATTAAAGGGAGATGATCGGAAATGCAGGCGAGGAAATATTGTTTACTTTAATAGTAGGGATATGTTGCAGCTCCAGGTATATTCCCTTATACAAGGCTTTGAACCAGCACAGTCTTCAAAAGCAGTGCTCACACACAGCACTTCTCAACCTATTCACATCCTAGGGCTTGCAAATGTGACTGTCTGGTAACTAATAGCTCCCTGGCAGTGACAGGCTTCAGTCCCTCTTGCTCCATTAGGTTTCCGTCTCTGACTTAGCATGTTGTGAATTTGTCTGCTTCCTAATGTACAGATAGAGCTGGCATATTGTGAAGGGACTGTCACGTAGGCGAGTCCCATGTTTTCCTATTTAATGACTAAACAGAGGACAGCCCAATCTCCTGGGCTGCCAGGCACCAAACAAATGCAGAATTCGTTCTCTTATTAAGCAAAAGGAGTAAGGGAGAAAGCACAAAGCAAAAAACTGAGTGCTGAATGTTAATAGGACTGTTGCTGTTACGTAGTTCTCTACAGCAAATCAAAGACAAATGATAATACTAGAAAGGCACATTATTATTTTATAGGTTTAGGCCCAAAGTGAGAGGAGGAGAGAGAAAAATGTGCACAGCTGTTTTTCCCTTCTCTGGCCACTTTGATGTGCTTACAGGATACATAATTTTGCAGGGTCTGTATGTGCTCCCTGAGTCATAACTTGACTCGCAGGTAAACTCCAAAGCCTGCATTCACCAGACAGCCTGTTTTCCTTCCAGATGTGCATATTATGTATAAATACTATTTACTTTGGTAAATTTATCAGGCTGGCACTCAGCTAAGGAAGGAGAAGTCTGCAAGGCGGTTACTGCTGTGACTGCCATTTGGGTGAACACAGCCAAGCTTGGCTCAGGTGGGTGCATCCAAACCCAGCTGGCAGTGGGTTCGTGCAGGAGGGAGCAACGAGCTGCCCCGGAAGGTGGGGAAACACATCAGGCATGAGCCCATGCTCAGCTGTTGGCGGTTGCAGCAGAGGGTTGGAGTTAGCTCAGATGTGTCATGAGAAGTCAGAGAGACCCTCCTATTCATGCTTTGCAAGGAACAGATCTACAGAGTTGATACTTATTTGAAAATTTTAGTTATTTGCTGTCTTGTGGGTGTTTTTATGCACATACTCCCATGCACACAGAAAAAATGTGCACAGATATGATGTGCCTGGTGAAGTAACTTTGGTAACAATTTTGATAGCAAAGCTTTGTGCTAAATGGCTTTTAAACAGAAGTTCAGCCTTGAGATCAGTTGCAGCACAGTTATATGTGAACAAGGACATTTTTTTTTTGCGTGCCTGTTACAACATGGAAAAGCAAAGGGTAGGAGTAAGTCACAATAGACAGGGATTGCTTCTTGCTGCCACTTTTTCCTGTGCAGCTGTGAGCATGTTGTGGCCCTGTTCAATACATAAGTACCCTCTGCAATGCCTCAGCACTGAAAAGGAAAGGCTGTATTTACTGTAGTGAGCTTAAAACTCCTGAAACCCACTAGCAGATTGCCCTGGTAAACAGCTCCCCCTCTCCAAGGCCAAGCTGCTGGTGATGGGCAATGCCCCGTGCCATCACGTCCAGCCACATCACGCTGCTGCGTTGTGAGGGTAGCTGCTCTCCCCAGTCAGCTCCCAAGCTCGGCCAAGAACTTGATGTTGGGGGAACAGCAACAAGCTACCACAGATCCCTCACAATAATTAACTTTGGGACCATGCTTTTCTCTTGGCAATCGCCAACCAACACACTCAGTCACCACAGCTCAGGTGACAAGTCTGCCATGTGTTAAGCTCCAGGAACCCACTTGCATGTCTGTGCTGCAGCAGTATGCTAATATTTTAAACATTTTGATCTATTACTCATCCTTCAGCTAAACAAAAAAGTGGGTTTTTACCTACTTTTAATTTCTTTTCCATGCTGCTGAGAGCAGTTGGCATCTGCCGCGGTGATGAATGACCTTGCACGAGCTTTTGTAAAAGCCAAGCGTTCTTGGCAATCCAATGCCCCAGTGCTTGCTCTGATTTCTGCGGCAGGAGCCACGGGCACTCTGCGCCGGTTCCTCATTCATCATTGTGGCCACTGGAAGAAAACACTTCTTCCCACCGGATTCAGTCAGGATCTGCTGTGTACGTCATTGGGTGTGAGACCGAGTCCAGAACAGGGAAGCTTGGACTCTGCTATGAGTCTCCTCCATTTGTTTCACATTTCCAGCTCCTCGATAACACACCCAAGGCTACGCTCTATCAAGGTCATTGCCCACTTTCCTCCTGGGAAGCTGATCCTGATCTGTCAGTGTGACGAGAGAGGCAATGGCTGCGTGAGGACCCATGTACAACAGTAACCTGGGGAGACTAAAGATCTTATCGCTCTGACGGAAAAGACATATCTTAGCCCCATGTAACAGAGGCACAAAGAGGGAGGTTAATGGGAATGTCACAAATCCGTGTGTGTCCCAGCAGCTGCTTTCAGAGCTGGGTATTTGATTGCTTAACTGTAATGAAAACGCGAGAGAGGAAAGGCTTTCGGCTTTCAGCAAGGAAATGTTTTTACAGTCACAAATGATCAACGCACACTTAGCTCTGTCGGTTACGGAGAGGAAGCGAAGTCCTGGGGTCCTGCCGTGTGCCTGGGATGCAGGAGCTTTGCAGAGTTTTAGTGCTTGAAGTGATCTTCCTAATCACCCTGTCTAACTTCCCACATGACAGGGACCAAAGGAGCTCCCTAGTCCCTCTCCAGCAAGTCTGTAGCTTTGGTTTACATTGACAGCTTATTTTCCAGAAAGATATCTTTCCTGAAATGATTGAAATGTAGAGCTGTGTTTGGTCCCTAGCACCAGCACAGGCTGCGAGCTGCTCATCGACGCCCTCCGGCCAGGTCTGAACTATGGGATTCGGAAGTGCTGAGGATGGTGCAGCATGCTATAATGTCGGTGCCTCACTTTCCTGTCTGTTTGGGTGCGGTGGGGCTAACGGCCCCAGTTTCCACAGCTGCTCCCTCCGCAGTGCACTCAGACTCTGGACATTTCCATGCATGGGTCTACTCCAGCACCTTCACGTGGGTGGAGGCCCTTTGTTCCTCCCGTGGTGCCAAACAGCGATGCCTCACCAGGTCTGCACCACCGTGGATCTCAAACCACCGTGCTGGGGAGCTGCACTCACCTGCAGATGGAGACGATGCCTTGCTGAGGAGATAGGCATGGACCTCATGACTCAGAGCCTTCAAAGAGGCTCCTTTCCAGGAGCCCCATCCCATCCCCTTTCTCACATGGTAAATGCATCTCAGGGGTGGCTTGCTGGCCTGCTCCCCTGTGTCCTGTACAATGACTATTAAAGCTTTGCTTTGTGGCAACAGGCACAGGACTTTGCTTGTGACAAGGTCCAAAATTATTTGCATAGGATGCGTAACAGAAACAGGGCCCACAGGCCAAGGGGAGGAGAGGGGCGAGAGCAGGTAAGAGCCCTTTTCACTTTTATCCCCCAGACCTAACTCACCAGTAGCGTGGTTTGCAGCAATGGCCCTGAAATCTTCTCCAATGTTAAATAGTGTTGTGCAAGAGCACTGTGTAAGTTATTGCAGCTTTCTGCTCAGATAGGACTTTGATTAGAATTTTGCTCATATTATTGCAAACTCCCATCCTTCACATCCTCTCAGTTCCCTTCCCTGGCTGTAGAGTTCAGCCAGGGCTGCCTTTGCTGCATTTAATCAGTGTAGGCATATTAACTACAAATTCCTGCAATGATTTAAACACTTAGATCTCATATACATGCCTGTAAGTGATGATTACTAATTTTTTTACTTGGAAATTTATCAAGAGGTTTGAATAGTTTTCAGCTCCCCGCTCAGGATGGCATTGGAATGAGTTATATTAATTTCCAAAGTTTTGATAGCGATCTGAAACATCCCCATCAGTGTTGTATAGGGATGTTTTACAAACAATTAATAACCTTCACTGAAAATGTCAGTGTGAGGTACAACAGTATGACAACTTCATTTTAATGAAGAAGAACTGAACCCTTATATTCTTAGTCCCAGGCCAGCAATCCAACTTTCTCTCTGCACTGTGCTATCTGCATAGAGTTCCACCGTCATGGAGCTGAGGGGCTGCAGTGTTAATTTCTGGATTACTGTCCCTTTTACACATCAGTGGCATCTTTTTCACCACCGGCGGGGCATATGTTTCAAAAAGTAAGTGTTTTAATGGCGATGTAAGGGGTATGTGTCAGTGACAGTGACAGTGTCACAAACATGACAGTGCTTGTGTTGGGCGTTAAATCATTTGACCTCAAAATGCAGACAGCGTTACTTTAAGGGAGAACAGAGGGGTGGGGGATCACAATGGACTAAACTTGCGAAGTCATTAGTCGTGTAAAGTGTCTCAGTTTCAGAAGGTCCCTCTTGAAATACCTCCAGGTGGGGTGTCTGGCCATGGAGAGTGCTGCCCTGCCCAAGACTTGCGTGTAGCAAGGATCAGCATCACCAATAACTAAACCAAAGTTTGGCCAATGGCTCCTAACATAATCAAACCTGAATTTTACCAAGGTATTTATATACCAATAGCAGGGGAAAAAGAAGAAAAAGGAGAATTCAGAGCATAGTAGGAGCTGGGGCTGTCTTCAGCCCCTGGAATAGTTTTGCCCAGAGCCAATTTTGTAGCAGAGTGATATAGGACAATGTACAGAGTTTATCCGGGGGAAAATAAAAATAGTCTTATTATACTACTAATGAAAATGTCTGTTTCTATGTACACAGATCTTAGAAACCCTTCTAGTACAAAATTAGCTCTGCTTTTGTGTCATTACTTACAAAACACAGCTCTGACAGTCGGCAAATATCTGACCTGTATCTGCACAGCCTGCTTCTGTCATTGTATTTAAGAGACTGAAATGGTGGCTTTTGAGAATATTTTAAGAATCATACTGGCTAATCCAGGCATCCTTTGCTATAATCCCATAAGCAGTGTGGGCTATCGTGCCAGGAAGAGTCCCTAATTTCCATACCAACCCTGCAGCAATAGGAAAGAAGGTACTAAGTATTCCTCTCTCTCGCTTCACTAGGGCTCATTCCCCTCTGACGATGTTTTTAAGATACAGTCCCGCAAATATGTCGAACTTTGAGTTTTGTCAGGGCAGCTGTTAGTCTGTTAAAGGCAAACATGCCTTTTCTGATGGATGTTTCTGTTATTACAATTGAAGTTTTGTCTCTTGAAATTAAGAAACAGTAATTAAAATATTTAGCGCCATAGGCTGATAGAATTGTTTTGACACTAGTTCTTAAATAACCTGAAGTACTCCATCTTACTTCCCTGCACTGCCTTATACAGGGACTTCAGAAAAATAATTGAGGATCATAAGTAATCTGGTTTGATTGCATTTGAGATGACTTTTAAGGGTGAAGAAACATCTGGCACCTTGTAAAAAGTAATGTTTGCGAGGAAAATAGAGAACAAAGAGACTATTGACAAGATGTGGTAAACAACCAACCATCATAAAGGCAGAAAATCTACTATGGAAGATTTTTGTTTGTTGATGTCATGAAACATTCAGTATTCCTAGGAACAGCTGGAAGAAGTGGACTGATGGAGTAATTGTAAAGGGGCAGGTTGGAGATCATCGTTCAGTCTCCGGTCTGTTGTGGATTCTCTTCGTGATCATTACAAATGACATAACTCCGCCCTACGTTTTCCTTTGTAAAGGAGCCTAGTATTGAGGTGCTGCAGGGCTTAGCTCTTTCCTATGTGTGTAGTCCTACACAAATAGGCACACGTGTATGTAGGCACAGCATTTTGGAGTGGCTTAGAATTGGATGAACCAGAGTAAACAGTCGGTGAGGGGGCCAGGGCTGCTTGGTGTACATGATGCAGGCTATGATGGCAAGTGTACACTTGTGAAGAATAAGGAAACTCATCCTCTCTGCACCCCTTTTATTTCCCCGTCTCCAAAAGTAGCAGGAATGGAGCTACTAGACTGGAGCTGCTAAATGGTAGCAGACTTTCATGGATTCACTGCTGAATGAAACCTCCTGGAGAGCGTGGACATCCTTATGTTTCTGGGTTTTGGCTGCTTTTTCATGCTGTTTGGCAAAAAGAAGCTGAGCATGGGACAATCTGGGCTATCACGTCCTCTGGGGAAGGGAATAACCCCAGGGCAGAGGAAGCAATGAGCAGCAGAGCAGTGCAGGAAGACCCATCGCTCAGTACATCCACGGTGTCAACTCCAAGGTTCAAGGCACTAAACTGCCTTAATTTGCCCTGCAGATACTTTTAGGAAGTGGAACACTTACGTGTCCTATTCCTTCAAAAAGACTGCGCTGTTTAAGAACAGTCTTGATTAAGGGGACCTCAATCCAGAAAATCCTCTTCTTTCAGGACACTGTGTATTGGTTAGTCTTAAGTGTACCTCTGAGTGCTGCTCTTGAAGCTGATTCTCCGAGATCAGAAACAGCAAGAGAGAAAAGAGCAAATGGTTTTGAGCATGCAGCAGAACCAAAGAAATAATCAGTGTGGCCCTGTGCTAGTGATAGCGTTGGAGATGGGGGTTGGCAAAACGATAGCCGTGAAAGTACCAGGCTCTGGGTCTTGTGAGCCTGAGAGGAGGTGACAGAGATGTATAAAGATACAACCGGGGTGTTAGATACGTAGCACATGGAGCATCTGTCATTTCAGGAGAAGCTGACAGGCTGAAAGCTTTGGATGAGGCTTTTTTTTTTTAGTTCAGAGCTTGTGGATATAATTATGCCAATTTTCATAAAAGTCAAGTCCCTTGTACAATTTAATAGGTCTTGGCGGGAGAGTTTGGGAGTGCTTGGTGTGTTGGAGCAGCAGAGGAGAGCTGGAGCACAAGCGGCCGCTTGTAGGGCATGTGAAAGCCTGAGTTCCTCTGCCAGAGCAGGGGAGCTCAGCTAGCAACAGCAGTCCGCTGGCCCCACTGCTTGGTTTTGGAAGCAACACGTGGACCTTCCAGTAAAAGATGTCTAATTCTCAGCATTTCCAGGCACCCACCGTCAGAGCTAGACCCCACTAAATGCTGACAGCTCTGGAAACCTCACCAGCTCCTTAAGGAGCACAAGAGCACTTCTGCAAACACCACCACCACTGGGATTTTAGACACCCACTGGGCTGAGAGCTGAACTCAGTCCTGTCAGAAGTGAACTTGAGCCATTGTCACCTACTGAAAGTGGGTCGCGTTCCTCTGTGGGTTTCCTCTTGCTGCCCTAGGTTTTGACAACCAGAAGAGGTGAGCGGACAGGGTCTCAGCAGGCTTCCTCTCTGCCAAGCTGCTGGGTGGTGCTTGGCGCTTCGCAGGAATAACTCTGTTATCAAGAGAAGGTGGTGACCAAGTCTAAGCCACCCTGTTCCATATGGAGAAAGAGCCAGGCTTGAAAAGTTAAGGGAGTCGATGCCCTCATAAGATTCCTCTTCTTACCTAGTATCAAGTAAACCAAATGTATCTTCTAAATTGTTGAGGAGTGGAAGTTTGTTTGTCTGTTTGTTTGTTTTTGTTGGGCTGCAAGTTTTCTGGTAGCAGTGGAAAGGAGGAGTCAGAAAAAAGGGATTTCGGTCAAGTTTGGGGTGAGCAATTACCATACACGCTCCTATTATCCTAAGCCATTCAGAGTCATAAGTGGACTATAGCATGCAAGTGAATGCTGTGGTTTTAATATGACCATAATTTAAGCAGTGGGCAGTTGTGCACACTGGGAATTCATTTTGAGCTCTTCTAGATAAATACCTTGATACAAAATTAAAGCCTAGCTCTAGACTCCCAAAAGAGAAAATTCTGGCTTGTACTCTGCCTACATACACTCCAATTAATGCATAATGCAGCAAATTTCTTCCTCTCTCTGCCTGTCCCTTTCTCTTTCTCATACACACACATGCATGCACACAGCTGCACTCCCACGCAAGTTCTGCGGGGAAATTACAGCCTGCTCATGTCACTCCCTTCTTTGTCACTGAAATAGCACCATAGGTCTGGAAAATGCTCTCTCTGTGCGATACCAAACTTCTTCCAGCTCAGGAAGATCTTACTTTCATAATACATAAATTAGAGTTCTCTATGTAAATAATTTTTTTTTCTTCCAAAAGCTGTATTGCAGCGACACCAGCCATAAATTGTAGCTTTCATGTTTGCAAATCTTTAGGAATTAGGCATGAAGAAGCAGACTTTCTGTTGTCAGGTCACATTAACTCCAGGATTTCTCACAGGCAAATTGTGTTTTGAATGCTCTGCATGATTCACAAAAAAAAGGGCCTTTCTCCATGTAAAGTATCAGCTCTCATTAAGCAGAAGCACTAAACTGCCGCATGCAGACGATGTGAGCACGTGGCTTATGAGTAATCAGAACAACTTTAGAAAAATCACCTCAGAGCATGGCAAAGAGCAGTAACACATTCATATTAGTATCTCTGGTCCTCCAAGACCAATGCAAGTGGCCTCCTCTCGGTGTTGAAAAGGGAGCAGAGCTCATGGCTTGTTATCAGTGGCAATGAGAGGGATGTTTAATGCTGTCGTTCTGCAGAGACTCCCGGTGCTGGAGGTGAGCAAGGGGCAAGAACGATTGTTCACCTCAATGCTCAGCCAGAACCAGTGCAAGTGGCTGCCAAGGGACAGTGGTGGAAGGGTGGGAGGTAGGTGGCAGTGTAAGAAGTATGCAGATACGGGCTTGAAGAAAATTTTATCATTGTAAACCAGGAGTAGCGAACTTTAAAGAGACTGAGGACTATAATATGTCCAGCAGCATAGAGCAATGGCCTTAAAAAAATATTTTGTTCCGTATTTCATGACGAGCCTTGCCGTAAAGACTCCTACTCCACTCCCTTTTTCTTTGCATTGTGGCAGGGATAAGGAAAGCTACAGCCCAGCACATCTTTCTACCTGAATACAATATATTCCTGTAGGACTTAAAGAAGTTTGCGAATTGCCTGCAACCTCGACTTTTTTTTTTGCCTGCAAAAAATCACCGTGTCCTACTACCAGCAGAGCTCCAGTACTTGCTGCCATCATACTGCAAAATGGAAGACTTTGCCCTCTCTCCTGTCCATGCCAGGTGTCATCTACTGTCCTGTTAGATGTGTGCAGTATGGAAAATTACACTGCCACAGATGGCAGGGAAGTAGTTGTGATTCAGACCCAAATTAGGAGGTCTTGCCCCTTAGACAGGGTTAATAGAAACCCTAAGAAACTTTTTTTTGCCCTTCACTAAGGCATATAGCCCCAACAGTTTCTTGATCTCTGAGTTTATTGTGTCTTCTCTCTCAAATGCATTCTGAATGTTAATGATTTCTTACTTATTTTAGTTCCCAGGCAGGTATTTCAATCATCAGCTCTGTGCCCAATGAACATCTGATTTCAGTCTTTTATCGTTACTCAGCTAGGCTTAAGAAATTGGAGAGGTACACCAGGATTCCCAGGTAAACTACATCAGTGTTGACTTGTAAATCTCAGATACTTTGTTCCTCCAACAACACCGGGGAAATTAATGAAGCACATGATTTTGGGCATGGAAAATACCTGACTTCACCATTTTAATTCACATGAAAATGCAGAATGGTTCTCCCAGCTTTTCCTCCAGGACATTTGGAAAGGCATCACCAGAAAGCGAAACTATAACCTCAAAGAGATCTCAGCAATGCTGTCAGGTCCCCAATGTATTTCCTTGGCCTTGTAGATCAGAAAATGAGAGCTTTCAAACATTTGTGTGCTGATGAAAAATGAGAATCAGTTAGTACAGTTCAGACTCACTGCAGCCAAATTAAGTAGAAAATGAAATATTTTAAGAAGCATCCTATGGTAAGTGAATTTGAATTAGCTGCAAACATGCATGATTTTATTCTCATCACCAGACCACACAGAATAGCTGCTTGGATTTAATTCCCCCTTTATATCAATCACATGTGTCTTTCCTTTATTTCCTGGCATAGATAGATATGTGATTAAACTATCACTTTTGATATCCCCAAAAGCTGAGGAAAGGAGATTACACTATAAATCATAAAAATCCTCTTGCCCACTTGTTTGTGAGTTTTAGACAGCTTTAAAATTTTTGTCGAATTGTAATAGAGATGAAACATAAAGTGTTATAGGTATTTTGTTGGAGTCCTGGATTTATGACATCAGTTTACGGGGATATTTTTGACAACAAACGCAAAGTTATTTAGGGTTTTTTACTTGTTATGAGGCTGTTACATTAAAATACCACTTAAATTTCTTACTTATTCATGCCAATAGAAATGAAAAGATGATATCCTACTGAGCTGGTCACCGTCATTTTTCATTTTGCTTTTATGGGGCAGGATATCCCCAAATTCAACCTCCATTGGTATGTCCGTTGCAGCTACCCCAAGAATTATATCCTGCATTTTGAAGTCCAAGACCACTGGCAGCACTGGGAGCCCTTGCGTGCTGATGGCTGTTGAATCACAGCTCTGGAGATCTGGGGCCGCTCTCCGTGGCAGAGACACCTGTGCACATGCCGGTGGTGCCCGCAGCTCCACGACACCTCTCGCCCTGCACGTGTGCCCTGCGCCCGCTGGCTGCACTGGAGCCACCGTTTCAGTGAACGATCCTGTCACGTGGAGAGAGACTTTGCTGTCTGATTCTCTGCAGCTCATGGGGAGTTAATGGAGAATGAGCCTCAACATCTGTGATCTTGGGCCCTGGTCCAAAAGGAAAGACTCACCCTGAGCTGGGTAGGATTTGAATCGAGTCCTGGACCAGCTTAGGACAGATCAGCGAACAGACACAGGGTAAATACAAACCAGGTGAACGGGACCTGACATGTACAGGAGTCACTTCACCTGCTGCTGAATTAGAGGCATAGAAAGAAACTCCGATAGCTCTGCTCTGGCTGATTAATTTTACAGAGAGAAACCAGGGAGAATGTGGGCCCGCTGCTGAATGAGGCAGGCGACCTGGTGACACTGGACACAGAGAAGGCAGAGTTACCGAATACCTTCTTTGCTTCAGTGTTCACTGCTAGGACTGGCCCTCAGGACTCCCAGACTCTGGAGATAAGAGAGGAAGCACGGA
>VZSC01004477.1:254992-290778 GCA_013398225.1 Steatornis caripensis
GGTCTGTTCAGCCTGGAAAAGAGAAGGCTGAGAGGAGATCTGATCAATGCTCACAAATATCTAAAGGGTGGATGTCAAGAGGACGGGGTCAGACTCTTCTCAGTGGTGCCCAGCGACAGGACAAGGGGCAATGGGCACAAACTGGAACACAGGAAGTTCCACCTGAACGTGAGGAGGAACTTCTTTACTGTGAGGGTAACAGAGCACTGGAACAGGCTGCCCAGAGAGGTTGTGGAGTCTCCTTCTCTGGAGATATTCAAAACCCGCCTGGATGCATTCCTGTGCAACCTGCTCTAGGCTAACCTGCTTCAGCAGGGGGGTTGGACTAGATGATCTCTAGAGGTCCCTTCCAACCCCTACCATTCTATGATTCTATGATTCTATGAAGTCATACACCCTTCTCGACTTCCAGGACTAGCACACAGTAGCGGTGAGGTGTGTTTGCTCCCAGATTTCTCACAGTCTGTGTCCAAACTGCGAGGCAGGTGGATGCATGGTCTTCAGATGTGGCCCTGGCGGAAGCAGGCACAGATGCAATCAGGACATCCTCACCAGCCAGAAAGAGCTCTCAATCAGCCAGTTCAGATATATTTGTGCACTGTACATCTTGTGTCCCATGTACAGTTTAATTCTGGCACCATGAATGAGGAGGAGAAATACAGCATCAGATGGCTGATAATCCAAGAAGATGAAATACTTTATACAATAGTATGTGTCAACCAAAAGAATCTGGTGGTAAGCTATTAGGTGCTGCTACCAGCTTCCTCCTCCATTCCCCAGCAGCTAGCGGGGACTCCACATCCACACGCTTCTTTTCTAACCATTTCAGTAAAACTGGGAGTACAGGCTGTTTCTGAGGAGGAGCACAGTTCTGACCTGATGATCAGGCATTAGGAAACCTGATGAACATCGACAGGGAGCAGAGATGTGTATGCGCGTACACACATCCCTACAGCGATGTGAGGCACGGCCTTAACGCTGGAGAAGGTAACTGGCATTTCGGCAGCTTGCAGAAAGATATGAGAGCACATTCCCAATGAGCCATCCAAACGGGATGAATAATTCAGAGTGTCATTTATACAACTCACTTTGCTCATTTTACCTGCGAGTAAACGTCAAGTATTTTTTGAGGTGGACTGCAGCCTTGAAAACATTTACACAGCCACTTCTCTTTTAACCTCTTTTAACCCTGAAATCAAGGACCTACTCACAGCTGTACAAAAGGCCTGCTGGCTCACATCCCTTAGTCCCAAAATAATGATGCAGTCCATCGGTCACTAGTGCTGTTTGCAATGGTTATTCAGGCTTTGTTCAATTAGATTCACAGGATAAGTGATCTCATGAGGCTGTGAGTTGGCAGCTTGGTTCAGAGCCATTAATAGATTGTAATAACTGTAATAATTGTGATAATTGTAATGCAATTGCAGATATCGGTGTCCTTCCTCTTATGTTTTTTTACTCTTGCATTTTGCCGTTGGCCAGACCAGGTGGTCTCTGGACAACTCCAGGCCTTGGTGGAGTTGCAGAAGGAGCACTGGGGCAATATGTGAAGGCCTCCCAATGGAGGGATGCGCACCCATCCACTGAGAGCTGAAAAGCACCCAGGATGAGGATATGAGCGTCTCAAATCTGTCTTTTGACTGTCAGCATCAGCACTGGGCTGCCCTGGAATGAGACTCCATGGGACATAGAACATAGCTACCTATGTACACCAATTTGTACTGTGGGGCCGCTTTGATTTGTAGCGGGTACCGAGTGAGAACTGTGTGTTGTTGCACTGGAGTTACTCTCTAATTGTACAACATTTATGCTTTCTGATACTTGTGGTTATCATTAAATCTATAATCAGAACATTCCCCACATGTTTGAGAATCTCTCCCATGTTAATACAATATAATTAAAACAGCCTCTGTTTCAACAGTATCTGCATTAAAAAGGAACACCGAAGAGACCATAATAGGTGAAGAGAGGTTAATAATAGGTCATGTGGTTAATCTTCCAGTTACAAGGGCAAACACTAATTGCAGGACTGGGAAGGGAAAGGGCAGCCTGATTGCAATGTGATTACGGTGACCTTGTTAAGGAGTGATCCAAGTCACGATGGGGGCCTCAATAAATAAGGATAATACATCCCTTTTAGCACCTCCCAGGGAATGTCAGATAAATGCTGAGAGCAGCGTTAGCCCACTCTGTGATCTGGGCTGCGAGGAAAGGGGCTGAGCCATGTTATTCTCCAGCCCCGTGTCAGCACAGCAGGATCGCTGGCTTCTCATTCCACTCACTGAGAAAAACAAAAGCACCAGCTACCGATAACAAATATATCATGTTGACTTCTAAAGGGCTCCGCAGTACAGTGCGTTACAAATTACCGTGAACTTCAACATGTTTGAGCATCAGAGATGTAGCAGAGCACCGTGATTCACCATGTTGTCAATGGCATGGGGGGCATTCACATGGAGCTGCAAAAATCCTAGTTACCATCTAGACAGAAAAATGGTAAAAAGGCAAGATTTTGCTGGTTTTTTACCCCTAAGTATAAACTCTGCTGCCCAGGAAAACATATCCTGCAGATTATAACAGTTTCATTATCTCAGCAGAGAACTTGCTGTCTGTGCTGCAAACTGGTCTGTGGAGAAATTAGCAGGCTCCCAAATTTAATTAGGGCAGGACTCAGACAGGGAACACAGGGAGGTTAACACAGATGTCTGTATGTCCCATCATTCTCACATCCTGTAATAAACAGGCATTTGGGGAACAGTGTAAGTCAGTCAGTACTGGAAGCTAACAGTCCCGTATGATGGACGTGAGGCTGGTGCCTGCTAAACACTCATAAAACCGCTTGGGTCGTTGCTACGGAAAGTCTTTTGTTACTCGTGATGGTTTTGTATGTTAATTGAGGACAGGGTTCATATGAAAAGCAGTGTCTCCGGACACGTCAGGGCTATGTGTTGCTCCTTGGTCTGGCAGCTTGTTGACTGGATGTGAGCAGGGTGAGAGGAATGACTGAAGCTGTTCAAACTCACTTAATTTCTGGTTTTAAAAAGTCTGCAAAGATGTTATATATATTGAATATATATATATATATAAGCTACATTTGCTTTTAACTAAATCTATATTTTGTTAAAGAGAAATGTCATTGTAACTGCAACACGAACAAGGAATCCATTCCTCTGGGTCTAGTTATGCCTATAAACTTCTGGCTTAGCTGTGCAAAGCCCTGCTGCCCTACAGGGCATTTCTTCATCTGCCTGCGATGCTAGCTTGAGAGCTTGCTGTGCTGGGGGGTTTGGAAGACCACAGGCCTCCAGCTAAGGTTTCCTGAAATGGGAAGAGTGTAGGAAGAGCACTGGAACCCTGAAGGTGTGAAGGAAATCCGTGCCAGCTGTTTCTGTGTAGTCGTGTATGTGCAAATAGGCAGAAAGCAATTAAACTTTGACATTTTTCTCCGAGATTCCCCTCACGAGGATTTCCTATTTAGTATCAAAATAAACTCCAATTCATTTGTTCTATTCTATCCACCCTACATGTTGTGTTGCAGGTGCTGATAGAAAGCAAATTCACTGTGATAACAGATAACCAAAATACATTTACAGGACTATTCCACTAGCTCCCATACTGCCTTCTGCAGTACCAATTACCCACCTTTGAAATATCTACCTGAATATTAGAGAAAGCAAAACCAAATGTACAAGGATAGTAATTTTCTATTAATGCCATTTATTTCTGCTGTTAATTACGTCACATTAGAATATCTCAGGAGCAGAAATCAGTTTGCAGGAGAAAGGATCAGAGACCTGGTGATTTTCCACGCGTGAATTTTCTCCCCTTACTCAAAGGTGAGATGCTTTGGCAGAAAGCAGTGGGTTTGGTCCCTAAACATCCAAATATTCTCAAGATACAGAACAAGGCCATGATACAGCAACCAAGGAGTGGATGAGAGAGACCCCAAAGTCCCTGTTTCTTTCAGGCGTGTGCAGTCCGATGCATAAATTGCCCACACTCTGGGTTTACTCACCTCTGCAGCAGAGCGAACTCCTGCAGGTGCCTGGGGAGAGGAGGAGGGAGGGGAAGGCCCCAGTGAATTCCCAGGAACCAGGTTGCTGCAGAGGACTGCTGTCACCTTGGGTGAATTTCACTCTTTCTTCAATGATAGAGTCACATTTTACAAGTTTTGACAAAGCTCATTTTGCAAAGACGGCTAAATTGAACCACGGAGCTGTAAGGAGGGCTCAAATACGCCATTCTGGACGTTACCAGCTTTGAATTACCTCTGATTTGAGGACTTACGTGATTGTATCTAATAAAACTTAACTGTTTATTTCTTGCTATAAATCAAGGATTTTGTCGGGGTTGCTAAGGGATACTATTCATTCTCTTTTTTATTTGAAGGCTGAATAGTAAATAGTTCTCCCTGGAAGCGACTTCATCTGCGATTTTGCTCTGTAGAGTACAGCATTCTTAACTTAGCTTTTGCTGCTGCTCAGTCCTTCTGTTGCTCCCCTAAGTTTAAGCATGACAAAGGGAAAGACAAAGGCTATGAACTTTCCATTAGAGTAAAATGCTCTTAACTGAATCCCCCTCCCCCCTTTTAAAACACGTTTTGAGAAAAAGAAAAACAAAAGGATTATTCAGTGTAGCAAGGGATGCAGTTGATCACCATACCTTCTGAGCACGCCTGCTATTTTTAGTTGTAACATCCCTAATGAAAGCCTCAGATAGTACCACTGGGTTTGCCCAAGGATCTGGTGTATTAAAGCAATCATAGCCTCATCAAGGCTATGAAAGCAATGATGAGTCTAGAGATGCAAGCTGTGATGTGCTACCCAAGCAGCCACAAAATGAGAAAGATGATTTAGAACAGTTCTTTGGCAAGTGGAAATATTTATTCTCTGTGTTCTAGAGAGTAATACTGTGATATATTAAATCCTCTAGCTGCTTGCTCAAAGGAATCAGAAGTCTGGCCTTTGTTACCTTGCAAGTGGATGTTGTGCCACGATAAAATATTGGAGAATAGAGGAACATCATAGAACATTTGAATACCTGCTAATATTTTTCTCTGTCTGAAGCCCAAGCAGTTTGAGTAGTTGCTGCGACTTTCAGTGAGCCTACTATCTCTTGTAAATGCGTCCCTCTCCACTATTAGCTTTCTACCTGTGTCTGACAACTTAGTGGCATCTTGAAGCTCACCTGCACCTACTTTGTTGCAATCTCAAACTACATGACGCTCTAGATGATCTGTGGACTGGTATTAGGATGCCCTGACTATCCACGTTTGCTACACAAGGAAAGATCTGTGTGAACCGGAGAGGGCTCTGGGAGGTGAGATTGGGAGTGAAACAGAGGAGGCACATAGAAGACGTGGAGGATTAGGGCTGGAAGGGAACCAGTGTATCAGTTTTTGAAAATTACAACCATCCTGAAAAAGAATAAAAGATGTAATTTATCCATCTTAAGCTGGAGAGAGAAATGGACTTTAGTCACCAGGAACACTTTATCCTTTTCCGTTTCAAAAGGAAATTATCCAAAAATTTCTTATCCAAAAAAAAGGCTTTTTCTTTGGAAAGCCCATCGACAGGACATCTAAAAAGTGCAAATCCTTTTCCTAAGCCGAGGACAGCATACACACGTTCATACTCGGCTCCCCATGGAGATGACTAGAGGGTCTCCAGATTGGCACTGCTTTTCTTGGCCAGCCTTGGCTGTGCCTCTAATATGGCCTGAGGGTTTGCTGGGATTTACTTTTATTCCGCAGGTGCCCTATGAGCAGAGTTGAGCCTGCAGGCCCCGGAGAATAGAGAACAGGACACGGGCCACCTCAGATGAGCTGATGGTCTGCATCTTGGTAAAAGCTTCCTGTCATTACTGAGCTTAAAACGGCCAAGAATTTGGTCTGTTCTCTTCATGGCATCTGGATATTCAACCTGAGCGAGATCTACAGTATGTGTGGGAAGGGCTCCTCATGAGCATGTGAGTTGGTTTTCTTTCAGATGGGATCATAGCCATGCTGATGGAGAGAGTGGAGGGAGAAAAAGTGGGGAAAAGTCCCTTATATTTGTTGTACACAATAGTGGCATT
Source organism: Steatornis caripensis (assembly GCA_013398225.1). Taxonomy (NCBI): domain Eukaryota; kingdom Metazoa; phylum Chordata; class Aves; order Caprimulgiformes; family Steatornithidae; genus Steatornis; species Steatornis caripensis. The sequence continues at coordinate 261,068 of VZSC01004477.1, forward strand.
ACTCAATATTTGCACGAAGTGCTTTTCGCTGATGGAGTTTTTATTTATTAGGATGTATGTCCTTAGGCAGACTGTGTACCTCAGAGGCACTTGAATGAATTAATCAACACACACTCTGTACCACTGATCAAATGCAGGATAGCAACAGATGGCCACATGCTAGCAATTTCCTGGCAGATGGGTCCTATCCACCATCTTTCACTTATCCAATTTAATGCTGAAAACCACAAGCAAACTAATTGAAAAATAGCATCACACACACACACAAACTCTCTTTTTCTTCTTTCATTCCCGTTGCACCAATTGAATAATAAGTAGTAACTGATTTATTATCAATCAATCAGAGCCACACTGCTTGCATGGAGACTAATAAAAACATAACTTTGATCTGTTTTGACAAACACAAGTACAACTTTTGAGTATTTGATAATTACATTAGTCAAAGCCACTGATCATGACATGCAACGTGTTATTTAAATAAAAGGAAACAGGTATTCACGTCACCAGGGTGACTTCTAACGCCACCAGAGCGTGAAGACATTTTTACCCTCTTTTCTCCCACTTCCTTCATGGGAAAAGCAATCAAAGAAAGCCCGGGCCAAACGGAGCAGTGCCCTGTGTTCAGGTTCAATTCACTATTCCTTGTTGGAGCAATATTACATACAGCCCATAATTTGCTCACACAATATTTGAGGAAGTTTTGTGAAATTATTGCCCATAAAACTGCTCTTCACCACCCTGCTTGACTGATGTGAGTCAACAGACCAGGGGAGCAGCCCTAACCCACTTCAGTGTTAACTTCAGTGAAACAGGGTTACTGAAAGCACCTCAGCAGAGGTTTCAGCTACTCTGCTTTCCTCTCTGCTGAAATGGTCTAGGCATGGTCGCATAGTCACTTCGTGCGTTGCAGCTGGATGGTGGTACCTTCTGAAGCAGCTACAGCTTTTCACCTGGTGCACATCCACCAGCTTAGGGTTACTGAGGTCTCGCAACAGATCACGCCCTGGTAGATGTTGCACAATGACCGAAACTTCTGACTAAAGAGCTTTTCATCTGTGTAGGAAACGAGACACAGTAGCTGGAGACAGATAGACTGCCTATGAGGAAAAGGAAAGAAAGCAAGAAACGAGACAATACTGGTCAGGATGGCGGCTAACAGTCTCAGCATCTGGGCAGACTGACTGATGTCAAGCTGAGAACTTTGGCAAAAGGCCATCCTAGATCTGCAATAAAAGGCAGGCAGCAACTGGAAATAAAATAGCACTATATAATAAATGGAGGGAAAAAAAGGAAAGTAGCTAGCAATCAATATAAATGAGAAGTTAATGAGGTACAGAAAAATTATAAATGTATATAAAGGCACCAGGGAAAATCCATTCCTAAGAACAAATGAAGAGGTTTTAAAGAAGGACTGCCAGGAAGAAGGGAAAAGCAAGAACTGAGCTAGGCTAGTTAGCAGAAGGAGGTTGGGAGATGGGTAATAATGGTCCAGAACAGACATAAATGTCCCCTAAAGAATTTTGTTGTGTTATCAGGCAGAGAAGGAAGGTGCACCTGTATCACATATACTTGACAAATTTCCTTCTGTTCTAGGCCAAGCAGTATTCAGCCAGCTAATCAATTAAATTATCAAATGAATTATTAAAATATCACAAAACTACCCAGAAATGTTTCTATCACACAAAAAGTGTTAAAGGAGTAAACCAAAGTATCGGTCAGTCAACAAAGCAATCTGGTTTGCTTGTTAACCTGGACCTACTCTAACAAAGCAAATTTTAGCACAGAAAGATAGAAAATATGGGAACACAGAAAGCAAATTAAACCTATATGGAACACGCAGAAACTATATGCTGTAAAGCACTAATTCTGGCAAAATCGTCAGATTCATAATGAAGCAGAATTCACAACCTGTACTCCGAAAGATGCCATGGCTATAAGCTTGCTGATGCAATCTTTGGCTGCAAAACCAGGTGAGGGGTGAGAAGGAGCAGGGAAGACGTTTGTCCTTTATTCAGGACACTGAAATCCAGGACGTGCTGCAAAGTGCAGTGCTGGAATGTGCATGTACTTTTGGTGCTACAGCTGCTCACAATTTGATAAGAATGTAGAAGACACGTATGAAGCAATGGGATGGCTCCTGAAAGCGCCTTTGCGTCCCAATCTTAAAGAGGTGGATGCATTTATGTTATCAGAAGGAAGCATGAGAGGGGGTCTTGATTGCAGTATATAAATATGCTACTGGAGAGAAAACATGGGTCCCTAGAGGAATGCATTAAACAGATGAAAGGAAATGCCGTGAGATATTAATGGCAAGCCAGACAACAGCATTTGGTGGTTGCCCATGGGCTTAATATTTGTGAGTCTGTAACATCTGTGGGCAGTCAGAAAGGATGGAGTCTGGAGGAGGAGGATGTGGTAGCAATGCAGATGGCAACCCACAATTCCTTCTAATAAGAGGAAATAGTTCCAAAAAACCTCCAGAAGCACTCAGCTGAAGATATAACACGGCAGCAAAGGAGACTGATCAATTAGAAAAGTGGCAGAAAACCCCAAGAAAAACCATGAAGTCCTACAAAAAAAAAAAGGCAAAACTTTGAAGTAATGGGGAAGATGGAACCTGTGAAGGGAGGTGGAGAGAGATTCGTCTCAAAGTGAAGGGCCAGGGAAATCACAATTTGCAGCAACATTAAGAGCACCTAATCAAGAGAGGTTTGTAAAGAACACAGAAAAGGACATTGCAATTCCCAAGTTATGATTAGGGAGACTTGGCCAAGAGTCTGAGCTCTGAAGCTCAAAAGGAAAGGCTGTATGCAGGAGGTGCTCTGGAGAAGAGATGGGGAGAGAGGGAGGGAAGGAAGCAGGATGGAGAGAGGGATGTTCAGGAGATGAAAGAAGTGCCAGACAGGCCAGTTCATGGTAATCCTTACTTTTGCTCCAATGCCACCAGCAGCCAAGTTGCAGATGTTGTAAGCACCAATGCTGGGTGCTGCCCCCTCCCAGCCCTAGAACTGCCTTGTGGATTTAGGTCTTCCTGAAAGACCACTTCTTAATTTACATCTTCCATTCGCTACCAGTGCATGCCAGAATACCTGAATTCCTGGGAAAATCCAGCACTAATGGACAGGACATGTTCCATAGGGAGCTCCTAGGTTAATGCAGTAAAATTTTGCAACCACTCTTCCTCTCCTGGTGGGGACCCTGAGAGAGAAGGTTCAGCATCAGCTGTCCCCATGAGCACTATCGCATTCCAGCTTTGAAAAAGAAAAATCAGCTGCAATGTTTCTGAAATCTTCTTCTGTATTTCTTTGTGAGAGCAGCTTTGGGAAGATATAAATATGTATATACATATATATATATAAAATCTTTTTTACATGACAAGAAAGAAAAATGTCATTGAAAATGTTGTGCTTTTGTCATGTATTTAAATTTCTGTTCACAAATTTAAAAAGTTTGCTTTAGCTCTTTTTTTAGAAGGAATGAAAATGGAAACAGTTCCATCAAAACTTCCATGTCATTAAAAGTCTTTTTCTTTTTAGTCGAAAAAGATTTCAGTGGTATTTTTGAGTGGGATCATTACAGAAACAAAACGAATCTGAAAAGGAACAGGAAAAAGAGGCTGATCTAGCCATTCTACAGCATTCAGCATCAAAATTGAACACAGCCAGATTCTCACTTTGGGGTCATATCTATTTAAGCAGGAGACTTCCTTCCTCGCTTCTACTCCTGAGAAACCCACAAGGTCGCTCTGCCAGCCATATCTGTGGGGAGATGCAAGAAGCACGTTCCCACTGTGAGTGACAACCACTAATCCCCAAGTAATTCAGTAAATGTTCCTGAAGAAGTATGGATTAAAGATGCAGAAGGAATGGGTGGCTCTGATGCAGGGGAGAAATGAAAGGTAAAGGGATGGAAGGAAGAAGGGAAATTCTCCAGATGAAAAGAATGAACACTTAATGTGGATGGTCTTATAAAATATCCATCTCAGTGGCTTGAGGGACACACTGGGTTTTGATTTGGGAGGTCAGGACGTGCTGTCTTCTGGCAGCGCTGCACATCCCGCCCTGGCAGACCCTAGTGACACCCCCTTTCCCGTACGCTGCCTTCCCTCACATGGGGACCCCAAGAGAAAGGGGCAGGTGGTGGTAAGACCGATTGCACTGATGCCAGGATCTGACCCTGTCTAGCTAATTGGCACTCCTTACCCAAAATGCTGAATGAAACAGCAGGCTTGGCAGTGAAAGTGTTTCCCCATGCATTACACTGCAGGGGTCAGCCAGTAAGTCCTGGAAATGGTTAATTGCTGGCCAGCTTTGATGTCCTTGAAATAAAAATCAATTCACATACTGACAGTTTCTCAAAAAAGGGCATGCCTCAGCACTCAGAGCCTTCCTGCACTCTTGGATATGTCTCCTGTCTCTCCATTACTCTCTCCTCAGCTCTTAGGAAAATTGTACTTAATGGCAAAGGTGATGGAGGGACTGGAGTACGGAGCCTACAGAACTACCTTTTCATTTCACTGAAAGAGGAACTCTAGCTAAAGGGAAAAAAGCCATTAAACATCTGCAAGAGCAGAAAGCCTGTAGACACAAGCAGGAAGGCATGAAATCTGAAAGTTTTCGTGGGATCATGGGATTCAGTCTCTACGACTGATCACAGTCCGTCTGAATGCAGACACTGATGCCCAAATGAAGAGAAGAACGTGTAGCTTGGTTTCAGTTGCCTAGACGTAGGTGTCAAGCATCACCTGATATATTTTGGAATATCCTATCTGACCTCCAGCTGCTATCCCAGAATGACATGATTGTCACACAGGGCCCCCACCAGCCTTCCCAGTGTGACTCAGGTACCCCGGGACGTGTGAACTGGTTCTAGACACCTCAGAGTCCTGCCCTAAGGGTGGGGAACCCTCACCTGGGGTGCACGTGCAGGGGAACTCATAGGAGCTTTCTCGTCAGTGTGTGTGTTAATGGATTGTAAGCTGCAGCACAGGTACACACGAAGTTGGAGCACAAACACCTCCCTCAGAAGGGTTGTGAAGCAGGGGAACCCACATTTCGGGGGGGGGGCATGTTTGTGGCCTGCATGGCCTGGGGGGTGCTTACAACTCGGTGAGGGTGGGGCTGCAAAACTGGAATTTGGGGGATTAGTTGTAGAGGGGTGTTTAGAAATCTGTAGTGGTATATTAACCTTGTGTAAGTGTCTCCTATTATGGTTTATTTGTTGTACTGCTGATATTGGCCCTGAATGTATAGTTCATTGATTGCTGATTAATTATATGTTTTTAACAAACCAATAAAGCACTCTGATCTCAATTTTGGTTTAAAATGCATGAACTTGTTAGTTTTCCCTTGCAACTCTTATCTTTCAGTCAAAGAAGCCTGGAGAAGGATTCAACCCACCCCATAGTAGTCGCAGAGCATGCTCATCAACCTTTGCTCTGCTGATGGCATTGACACCAGCTGCCCTGACCACAAAAGCAGTTTAGGCAGACAGTTCATACACAAACACCTACATTTAGGTATCTTAGTCTCAAGCTACGCCATCTATCTTTTGGCGGCTGAAAATGAGCTACTTGTTCTAAACCTGCTGCTGAGACTGTAGTCAAGAGAAGGAGGTTTTGCTAGCGGGTCATTCATCCGATCCTAAAACCGGCATATAAACTTAAATGAATTGCCTTCTACAAGTGCCTGTTTCTCTCCATGAGGTACAAATAGGGGATTTATTTGACTAGATGCCTTGTCTAGTGGATGACCATAGGCTGGTGGCATCAGCAAAACACAGGATGCAGTGAGGATCAATCAAGTGCAAAGAGGGAGATAGATACAACAGTGATTCACCATGGTAAGCTGAACGGGAAAATTCCCCTCGTTTACTTGAAAGTCTCGGCTTCACTCCACATTAACTGCTACTACCACTCCAAGGAGGGGGAGAAACGAAGGAAAGTCATTGGTATTCTGGAAACCAGAGGTGGGTGACAAGTGAGGGGGTTTGTGATGCCTTTGGCACATTAACAAATAAACTTTCTTTTAAACCCCGTTTGGCAAAGTCTGGCCCTCCAATAAGCGCTGACGCCTGTTTCTCATCATGCTGTATGTTAAGTTAATAGTTCGCCTCTCCTACGCTCCGTTGTAGCCTAGGGTAATATCTTTTAAATGTACTTTCATTACTTTCAGGAATAGGTTAGAACATAATAGCATGTTTCTCTTTTGGGCAACACGATTAACCTTTCCCGGAACAACAGAGTGTGTATTATAACATTTAATGGCAAAATCAATACATTATTTTCTTGTATTATATTTATATATGCCCTCTTGCCACAGCATCCAAGCATGAAGAAAGCTGGTTTTTTTCATGGGAGAGATTTTCAGTTCCCTGTCACATCAAGTCTCTCTATTCTTTTCAGACTTGCTTCTACATTTTGGCAATCCTGTATTTTTAAGTTAGAAATATGTACCCAGCAATGAGTCTCATTTGCTGAGTACCACAAAATGCTTCATCTCTATTCCTCTGCTTCCATTACGAGCACCAGATTTTATCATTCCCAGACTTTTCCATTTCCATCAAAGCCTTTGCAAACAGTGATGTCAGAAACCTCTAACAATGTTTAGGAATACTTTGCATAGTCTGAATAGTTACTGGAAATACTCTGGTTCAGTTTGCAAAGAAGCAGAAACATTTGCAAAGTCAGCAAACCAGTTTTTAAAGCACTCTATATAATAGGATGAAACCTGTTAAGTTCATCATATGACTTACTTCAAAAGTCTAACATGTTGCTCTTTCCTAAGAAATTGCGGAGGAAACTAAAATTATTTGTTTACCCTAGTCAACCACTTCCTACGTCCATATGTAAAATTATTTAGGCTGTAGTGAATCGCCCTGTCTTCTGCTCACTATTTAAAAGCTTATATTTAAGCACTAGAGAACTTTTTTCATGTAAACACTTTATCATTGAAAATATCTCTGTATCATCAGTCAAATTATTTCATATTTGGAATTTGAAAAACCATTTTACATACCAGCGTGAACCCCTTTGACCCAAATAAAAGAGGAAAATAAACATAATGGCTGTGTTCAAAATGAAGCCTGTTGACTTTTGCATTTTGAAGGGATAGTTCAGCACAGTATTTGCCTGAATTTAATTTTAAAAGAATAAAAAAATTACTCCCAAAATTAAAATTATAATTTTGTTTGTTCTGAACAGACTTTCAAAACTTCCTTCGAACAGCAAACCAAGAGGAAGAGTAAGTCCTCCAGGCTTTAGAACTTGTTCACACTTTTCTTCATTTTATGATTTTGGAAGCACTTTTCATCAAGGTGTGATTGGTACAGGCACTTCTCAGGGGTGCTGCGGCTGCTTCTCTCCTGACTGGACAACTGCAACCTTTTAAACGAGAGCAAGTAATGAACAGCAAACCTGCCCCGTTTGGGTGAAATTCCTTCTCATCCTTCCCCTGCCCTTCCCCCAGTGCCTATACTCTCGTTTCGTGGCACCTGCGGGCTCAGCAATGGAGGGAGTGTTCATACAGAAGTGTGCAAGGTTTCTGAGCTCTCTGTGAGACAGGTTTTGTTCCCGAAGGACAATAATTTCTGCTCTCTGTTCATTAAGAATGAATATGAGGTACACGAGCAAAACCAGTCTGAAGAGGCTTTGGGGATGGGACAAAAAGCTGTGAACATCTTTTCCGTATCGAACAGCTTGGTTCTCCAGGACACCAATGAAATGGTGTATCACTTCACTGGGATTTATTTTTCCATATCTGACCCGGAGGATATACATTTTCAGCCTCATCCTCTGGTAATACCACTCTGCAGCTTTGTTCTCTTAATACAACCACATTGCATTTCCAGGCACTGGAGTAGCATCAGCAGAAATCCAATTCCACCTTAGTTCAAAAACATTTGTAGAAAATACCCCTGAAAAGGAGGTTCAAGACTAGGGGTGAGAAATTTTCAGGGTTTGCTTGTCCAGAGATAATAACTTTGGACTTAGCAGCCCAAACTCTGTCCCATCGGGGAGCATTACGTTCCTTACAGCCCTAGCAGTGTGCAGTGCTGCAGTGCAGGCATGGGCAGGCTTGGTTCCCAGTGGTGCTGAGCAAGATCCGCTCTCACAGAGGTGAGGAGGAGTGAATTATGCTCGGGAGTTTACACTCACCTGGGAAATGCCCTATTTCTAACACTTTGACAGAAACTTCTTCCAGCTCAAATGATCAAAAGGGCAAAAATTGCAAGGAAATTAGAAAGAGAGTAAATATTCCTTGGTTTTGTGCCTGAGAGTGCCGTGCTCATTCCACATGGAGGTGCTTGTATAGCTATGAACATTCCCTGTAACTTCATTCACCTCCCCACCCCCCAAAAAATAAATAAGATATGAGAAAAAACTCTGATTTATTAAAGATATTAAGGCAAGAAAATGAATTAAAAACTAAATCCCCAGCTCATGAATTAGAACTGTCAAATCTCCATCTCTAATAATTCATAACTTTGCTAAGGAAGTTTTAAAAGGATAAAGAGAAAAACTCATCTTTTCTAGTTCATAAACAGAAAAGCAATCAATCTGACACAAAGCCCATGATCTAAATTAATATTTCATAATTCAGTAGTTTTATTTCTTGGGAATAAATTGTTTTCTCTGTTAACAGACCTGGGTATGTTTCATCAGCAGTAGACCAACTATTTGCAGATTTACCCTGTAGGACCATTTGAAGTGCAGTGTTTTTATTAACTACCAAAGTTTCTTCTCTACTTTCAGGAGAAATCCTGACTGAAGATGTGATGAAATAAGGTAATACCTGAACCTTGCTCTTACTGGATCGTTTGTCCCAGGTTTTCTGCCAAAAAGTGATGGAGGATGGCTTGCACCCAGTACAGCCAGTATGGGGTCAGGGTGCACAGCCAGGGGCCAAAACTGTGTCCCAGGTCCCATGGTGTCAATGCCATCTTTGACAACCAGGACCATTGTGCTTGAGAGGAACCTGTCCTGACACCTTCTCCTTTCCTCCTTTGCAGGCTCAGGTCTCATCAACATGTTGCCTTCTGCATTCCCCCACATAAGGTACAATTTCAGTATCATCCCATCCCTGCCCTTTCCATCAGCCTGCATGCTGCTGTCTGACCATGGCTTTGCACATGCTGACTACAGCGATCCCATGCCAGCAGTGGTGCATACGCCTCGGGCAGAAATCCCAGCAGTTATCTTCTGTGCTAGGTTGGCTGAAGCCCCATAAAACATCCCACTGATGGAGCTGTCAGGACTACTTACGTTCAGCAAGTTTAATCAGCAGATGTAGCCTGCAGTCACAAACTGAGATGCTATTTGCATTGTGCTATTGCAAAACATAGGTGAGAGACATTCACTGAGTCACACTTTTGCCTGGCTTGCGGTTTGTAGCAGCTTCAGCATGGAGCTGAGGATGACAAAGTCTAAGCCCTGCTGGACCTGTAAAGGTCTGGGCATGGTGACACCATTTTCTCCTTAGAAACTAACTATGTCTCCAAGAAGAGCTACCGAGCAGTTTGTCGTGTGAGGCACAGTAAACATAAACTTAATGCAGGGACAGAAAATCTCATGGCTAGACACAAGCTTAGACAAGTGCAAAACCAGCTACTAACTACACCTCAAACACAGGATCCTTTGCCAGACACCCAGGGCATCTGAAGGAATCATAGAATCACAGAATGGTTTGGGTTGGAAGGGACCTCTAAAGGCCATCTAGTTGTCGTTACCCCCACCGCCACCCTGCCACCATGAGCCCGGACGTCTTTAACTCACTCAGGTTGCTCAGAGCCCAGTCCAACCTGACCTTGAAAGTTTCCAGGGATGGGGCATCTACCACCTCTCTGGGCAACATGTGGCAGTGTCTCACCACCCTCATTGTAAAAAATTTCTTCCTTGTATCTAGTCTAAATCTACCCTTGTTTAGTTTAATGCCATTACGCCTTGTCCTATTGCAACAGGCCCCGCTAAAATGTTTGTCCCCTTGTTTCTTATAAGCCCCCTTGAAGTACTGAAAGGCTGCAGTAATGTTCCCTGGAGCCTTGTCTTCTTCAGGCTGAAAAATCCCAACTGTTGTGAGGACCTTTCCTCACAGGAGAGGTGCTCCAGGCCCCTGATCATTCTCGTGGCCCTCCTCTGAACCCGCTCCAACAGGTCCATGTCCTTCTTATGTTGGGGGCCCCAGAGCTGAACGCAGTACTGCGTCTCACAAGAGCAGAGTAGAGGGGGAGAATTCCCTCCCTCGACCTGCTGGCCACCCTTCTTTTGACGCAGCCCAGGATACAGTTGACATCCTGGGCTGCAAGTGCACATTGCTGGCTCATGACCAGCTTTTCATCCACCAGTACCCCCAGTCCTGCTCCGCAGGGCTGCTCTCCAAGGGAAGGTCCTAAACATTAAAGCATAAAGAGATGCTATTATATAGGCCTTGTACTCTCGAAGGAGATCCCCATGTTCCCATTATAATAATCCCTGAGATGATAATTAAGTGGGCATAATGCCAGATAGGCATTTTATAGGTACCTTTTGAGCGAGTGTGCAGGAGCAAGAAGAGATTCAGAATAATGACAGTAGTGTGAAAATGCTGCTGTGATCCATTAGATGGTGAGTGTTATATTTAATGCACAGCTATAATCCAGTAAGCATATAAGCTTGCATGGATTTAAAATAGAATATCTTCAGGGTTTTCATAATAAATTTAATACTTCAAAGAGACATTGACTAATGGCTTTCAGATATTATAGGACAGACTCTTCCCTATAAGAAATCAATTAAAGTTGAATCATATTGATTTTAACCCATTTCTCCATACAGTGAAAAACCAGGCTTTGAACTCTCTTCGGATATAACTCCAATAGTCTATTCTCTTCCATGGTTGAGGCAGAAGTAATTTCTAAATCAGATCAGATGAAAGAAAGGAAATATTAGCCTATTAGTTTCCTCAGTTTTAAAAATGAACACTCTTTCTTCCATGTTAACTACTTAAGGGGAAGCAAGACAGATTCCAGGTAACCCTGAAACACTGAAAGCTGGAAACAGGTATAATTTGCACATGCATAAACCTGAAAGCTGATACGGGACCCAAGTGACAAATAGACATGGCGCTGACTCTCTGCGGTGAGATGAAAGCAATTTCCAGCCACCAGCCACCATTTGCAGATACAGAGTGAAGAATGGGGTTGAATCTTCCCAGGAAGTACTCTTAATGCCCAGCATTTCTACCAGTTTCAGAGTGGGTTTTTTCTTCTGTAGGTTAAACAATAACTCGGTCCAAATAGCCTTGCTAGATTAAGTGGTGACTGCCGCTAGACTGTGAAGGTTCACCTCCCTTAAATTTTGATTGAGCTGGCCATCCAGTCTGAAAGAAAGAGGCACTTCTGCAAGGTAGTTCATCTGATCTCTGCTAGACATCTATTTTAAGGGAAGTAATTCACATCATGCTAGACTCCATTTCTCTCCTTCGACTATACAAGGATCACTGAAGACTAATGCAGATATAGATGTGCACTGCAGATGTCTCAAACTGGGCAGATTAATGCTACCCTGCGTGCCTGTGTGGAGGGGGAACCTTAATCTCACTGACAATAGCATAATAAGATTTTGCAGCTGGAAACTGAAGACAGATAAAATCAGATAAAGGATAAGGCAGAAATTCTCAACCAGTGAGTTAATTAGAACAATTTAGTTCAAGAGGTTGTGAATTCACTATCACCTGAAGAGCTTAAATCAAGTCTGGATTGCAAAATATGCTCCAGCCCAGCTACAGACTTTGGAAATTGCTGTGGGAGCAAGGGAGGCTTTGGCATCTGTTGTGTCAGAAAGTCAGTGTGAAGCGCTTCTTCTGGAGCTTAGGTATTCTGTTCTTGCTGCTCCAGTTCACACAGAAAACCACATTGGAGCAAACACCACGCTGATCTGATTTGGCTTCAGTGGCATATTGTGATCAGCAGGGAGGCGAGGGTGAAATGACGTCTCCAATGCAGCCAGCAGCAGCCTTTGCTCCTGCCCTCATTCCTCTGCACAGCTTCATGCTCTGGTCTCTCCCGGCCAAGGGCTCTGCGAAATGTGCCCTGACAGTACCCTCGATATCTCTGGCTCTCTTTGGCTTATGACTACCTTGTACTTTCTATAACTGGAAAATCACCATTCTGGATTAGTAATCTCCAGAAAGACGTGTAAAATGCCATTCAGAAACCTGGATCTGATCAAAATGTTGGTAGGAGGACTGAGCAATCACAGCAGGGATCGTCTCATTTGCAGCAGGACCAGGCAGAGGCAGCGGCTCCCTCGTAAGGAGGTATGGCCATGCGTGAAGCTTAGCATATCAGTACCCTTTAGGACAGAAAGTCACAAGCTGTGCATACCTGCTGTGTATCTCTACATGGGGACAGCCAGCACAACAGAAATCAGAGTAACAGCCAGAGCAGTAAGCCAAGGTCTTTAAGTCCAGCTAAGCTTTGCTTAGCACAAGTCCCAAGGACAAGAAACGTAAAGATGATTGAAAACTCTTTTGTTCCCTCAGCAAACTGAGGGACTGTTGGCTCTTTGCCATGTTACTAGAGCACTTCCAGGCCAATTCTCATTTACATCAGCAGAAAAGTTCTCCTTGGCCTGTGCTGCCGGCTGACTACATGTGCTGGCAGAGGATGGATGGTTGATCCAGACACCCTCGCTGGCAGCTCTGAGGACAAAGCAGGAACAGATGCCACTTCCATTTCCCAGTGGAGAGAGGACTGCAGATCCGTCTCGTCGCTCCCGAAACTTTGGAAACAAAATCAGCATTGGAAATAAATTCCAGAAGCCATTAATCTGTCTCGCTTCTGACATGAAAGGATAAAATATAGATCTGTTGAAAAAACCCCACACTCTGTGAGCAGTATATTTTCATTTTCCAAATTACTGAAAGAGCAGAACATGAATCCTTGTCTGTCAGATTGAGAAAATATTTTATTTTCCCTGTGAAGCAGAAGCAAATGTAAGATAATGCCATAAGTAAATGGCAGAGAGAGTGCAGTTAGATGAACTGCAATGTGCTGCAGCCATCAAAAGATCTCAAAGATATCTATCGGCAATAAGAAAACTTCAGCAGACATTTTTTTTTCTTTTTTTGTTCTTGATTGAGTTATTAGATCATTACACTACGAGGAGTCTGCACAGCAGGGCCAAGAGGTCCGCACTGCACAGTGTCATGGAGGACAGTACGTGGGATGGTCTGCAGCAGTACACAAAGTCTTCTATACAGGTCCTGTGTCTTTCATGTAAAGATCTTAAATATCTTTTTTCTCAAGAGGAATTAAATACTGCCATTTTCCTGGTATGTAAATATTAGTATAGTGCCTAAAATCAGGCAACTGCATCTTATTGAAGACATCTAATTATAGTACTGAAGGGTGAAAAAAATGTTAGGGTGTCAAAAGTTTGGATTAGAAGAAGCAGCCTCTTAGAAGAAGCAGCGTCTTAATTAAAGACAATTTTAGTCGTGGAGGTTGTAAGACATAAAATATGCAGAACCAGAGAATGGGAAAGCAAAGTATAAGTAAATGAATTTATAAACAAATAAATCATTGTCTCACTCAAAGTAGCAAGTGAGAGGCAGAGGAATTTAATAAAAAGAAGGGAAGAAGAGTGAAGTGGAATAGGAAGGAGGATGATCACAGTTTATCATGTCTAGCCTTGGATCACTGCCACTGGCTGTAAGGCAACACGGCTGCAAGGAGACTGAGAGAGGGTGGAGCGGGTGTTGTGGCCAAGAGTGGATTTCTTTAAGGCATAGCCCTACACTTGCATCCTCTGACTTTCAGAGGTGACCTCAACAGAAACTTTGGATGGCAGATGCAATCTCTATTTGCTCCTCAGCCTCAACAGAAGGACTGAACCTGCTCACCTGCAGGAACCTCCCCACCCTCCCAGATTCTGCCCGTGCTGTGGCCTCAGCACCACCTGGAGCCGCTCCTCTGAGCAAACCCAGCTCAGGCACCCCTGTCCCAGTCCACCTGGCATCATGGCTGCCAACGGAGGAGCTCATGATCGCTGTGTACTCTTGATATCGACTGCAGCAGATGGGATGCCCAAGGGGGTAGATACCTGGCAAGGACATCCCCACAGAGTTGCTACCTGGCTTGGTACAAATGGCTAGTGGGGAGGGAGGACATGGTCTGACACACAGCGTTCTCAGCAGGGACAAGGTCTGAGAGGACACAGACGTAGATTTGGTGGCTGCCCCAGAGCAGCTGGCACAAATGAGCCGTGGAGCAGTCTCCCCAGACATTTGCATGCAGGCAGCCACACCGTATACTATTCTAGGTGCTCACACGATGTACGTGAGCATGCTCTGCAGGCGTGTGCAGTGCCAGGAGGAGCAGTGGGATGCTTTTCTGCCCTTCTTCTTCCTTTGTACACTGTGTTTCCCATCCTGTCTTCAGTAGTCCTTATGCTGAGAACAAGGGAACCCTGCAGGGAGGTGATTGCATTATTTTTTTCTTTTTCTTCTTGAGTGTGCGCCATGCTGTGAAGACAGGAGCAGCTCAGCGTACCTGCCTACACGGGATAAAATCAGCATTTCTGAGATTCTCCTCCTGGCTGTCCTCCATACACAAATTGCCTCCGGAAGCAGATGTAAATAAATATTCATTTTTTTTTTCTTTTAGTAGGGCAGTGAATACCCATCTTCCAGTGTATCATCCATATTAAAATATTTGTGTATAAATATAATCCAGAAATGCATCTAGAGTCAGGGTTTCCTAAAATTAGTAAGAGATGTTGTGGTCTAATTTCATTTTCTGCAAAGCACTAGCTGCACCATTTCTCCCTGTGATTCCCGCTTAGATTTTATGTGAGTCCACACAAAGAAAATTCAAACTCAAAGGCCGCAGAAGTGCCGTCCAAGCATCTCTTTTCCTCGGTGGAGTTATTTTTTTCTTTCTTCCTCCTCTGCTGTGTTCACCTCCACTGCCTTTGGCTGAACGGTGTGAGAGGAGCATGGGAACAAGCTCTGTGTCCCCTGTCCTCTGACCTCAGTAGCCCTCAAATTGGAGGATGTAGAAACGTTTTCTTATGTAATGAATACAAACAAGCAAAAATCTTCCAAATCCTTCATTGAGCAAGCAGAGTGTCAGAATCCTGTATGAAGGAAAGGGGATATATCCCAATATATTTAGTGAACTATTAAAATGGAAGGATGGAAATAGACTCATTTCAATTAAGGAAATTGGAAATGTCCATTATGTTGTAGGAAAATAGCCTGTAGGCAAGAAGAAGAGTCATCACCTTGTAGTTTACTGACGGTCCTCAGTGCTTGTGGCCGGCTCCTGCACAGGGGTGGCTGTGGTGGGACACAGAGTAGGTTAGCCAGCAACAACCACTCCAAGAGCCTAAAGACCAGAAGCCTGGCTGGTGGGGGTGGGGATGTCATGGTTTTCAAGGACCCAAAATGTTGTTGTAAGGCAGAAGGCAATAATCTCTTCTTCATGTCCGGCAGCTATAAGGCAGGAAGGATGGGGTGTAAGTCGCAGCAGTTTCCTGCAGCGTTAGAGAAGTTTGCAGCTGATTCTCGTCTCTGGGGGATCAGGGCTAAAATATCCACCCTTTCGGTCTAAGAAGAAAGAACAAATGGTGCAGTTGTCTGGAGCATTTTATGGGATGCCTTTACAGTCAGCTCCTAATTCTCCAGGGCAAGGAGGAAAGGTGATGGAGAGGAAAATGAGACTGAAGGCAAAACCCTAAGCAGTGAGAAGAGACGGTGCCTGTCTGCCAGGGAAAGTGGCACCCAGCCGAGCAGAGACGTGGAGCAAAGGAGTCCTTGTGAGGCCATCAACCCTGCATGGTGTGGACAGGGCCCCATCCACCGGCGTCCGCCTGGCATCGCTGGTCAGGCTGGATGTTCCAACATCCCTGGCATGGCTAGTCCAGCCCTGAGTAACAAAGAGCTAGTGGTTGGTGGAGGACTCTTGCAGGCCCTAGCATGCTCTTTTCTGGTGCCGTCTCAAAAAGGGGTTGTAAATTAAGCAGCACACCCCAAAGAACCACCATTTGCTAAGTGCATGTATCAAAACTCACAGCATGTCTCCTGCCAAGCTGAGATCTGGTAGGCAAAAACACTGCTTTGAAATTAATGGGTTGATTTTATTGGGGTGTAACAAAGTGGATTGAATCTAAAGGCTGGATTTTTTTTGAATCCATGAAAACCTATTAACATGGCTTGCCATTTGACTGCATCTCCATTTTACATTGATCTAAAGCCAAGTGGGATGCCAGCTTGTTCTTGCAAACAGGAAAGTCAGAAGGACTGTAACTTTCACGTGGAAAGCTCTTCAGCAGCTGAACAGTTAAAGATTGTGCTCACTATGTTTTCCTGTCTTGCAGATTCCTCATTCATAATGTATGAGTGAGATCATTAAAAGCAACATATTGGCTGATACCATCACAGCTGCTACCTAACTGTAACACTTCATAGCAAGGAATAACATTACTCTTCTCTTACGTATGTGTTCGGAAAGAGAAAGAAAGAGACTTGTAACTGCAAGAAGAACAGTGCAAAATGTTTAACCTCACAGAAAAAACGCTTCACATGTTGGGCAACTACAGATCTGCCGGCAATGTTCTCAAAATGAATACAAAATATTAATCTCTTTTTGCCAACCCTTTTCACCCTTTGCATCTATTGCAATATGGCAGCATACTCCCCGTCCCCCCAAATCAATATCACATTAACTTCCCTGATAAAAAAAAGATTAACTCCTACAATGAACAGAAAACTCCATCTTCATGCAGGGAATTTTAAACTCTTGACTGTTTAGAAACATAATGACGATTATTTTAAGACAAGGATGGGATGTGCCAGTCTAATCAAGGAAAGAGAAAGATGTCTGAGGGCTTGCAGGAGTAAGCTCTGCAGTTGGTGTTTTCATTTGTAGGCTGCCCTGGGTGCTGACCTGGTCAAATATATTGAATAAAAGTGCATTTAAGTTGACAAAGAGGAACTCTTTCAGCTGAAGAAAGGCACTTTCCATTTTTCATGGGTTATCTGAATCTTTACAAGCCTTGGGCCTACATTTTTAGTATTTACATTTGAGGAAGAGGAATGAGAAGAACCTGCCATATGAAGCTGGCTTTTACTTTCCAGGTACGTTATTTCATATCCCAACCTGAGAAAGATGCTATTCTTCATAAATCAAGAGTCACTTCTAATAGTTTCGTTCCACATCGCGTCCGAGAGTTTCTGGGGAAAAAAAAAAAAAGGCCAAGTACAAACAATCATGAAAAATGAATTAGCTGTCTTTCAAAGAGAGGGCATTCCCTCTGGGCATGTAGCAACAACTCTGAACGTTACTGAGTAATCCCCAGATGGTGGGTCTCTCTCTGAACCACTTTGAGCCTGAATTCGTACATATACGCCCTATTCTGCAGTGATGCTGTCTCCCTCCCCTCATGCCAGGCTTTGCATCACAGTCACCCTTCCAACACTAGTCAAGATGTCTCTGCTTGCATTGGTGCACAAGCGGGATAGGGTCCCGTGGGTTCATTAGTCTTAAACCTCGAGTCAGGTAGATAAAGCTGGGATGAAAGACTTCCATTTGTTGCAAATTCATAATTCACTTTGAGCGTGGTACATGAAACAGAGGGAATAACATGGTCCTTCCCGAAAATCTTCGTTCAGGGTTTTAATTGTGTCTCAGAGGAATAAACGCAGGGGTTTTTCCTTCCTCCCTCCCCTCCCCTTTCTTCCTCTGATAACAGCTTAGTTTTTACTAGCATCACTTACAGCTTCTTTTATAATTTCCAGCCTCTGACAGAAGTGCTCCTCTACTCTTTCCTGTTCAATAATGGATGGACACATGTGAAGCTGCAAGTATTTGCACTTATGAGCTAATCCAGGCAAAAGATACGTGACTTATCTAAACGGCAGCCAAGAGACCAAGTAAATCACACACACCCCTTCACTGTTCCTGTGCCCTGCCTCCTGGGTACCATACCTAAAAGAGAGAAGGTGACAAAGTCTTGCATCAGTTTTTCTGCTATTTCTTCCCAGTCTCCAAACTCCTGCAGAAAAGGTCTTGGGGAACTTACATCAGGTGTGCTCAGTTAATCTGAATGCATCTGAGCTTGTCACCTTTCACAGCCAGTGGAGAGCAACAGGCATTTTGAGGATGCAATTTATTTAATTATAAGTTAAGTTCCCAGAGCAGATCAGATGCATATCTCTCCCCATAGGAGTGCCTGTTTCTCTTCAGGGACCTATGGCCACACGACAGTTAAGTGAGAAGGGGGTCTCTAAAGGGGACTGGCAAGTGTATCTGGGGACAGACCAGTGCTCGTGAGCTTGGCCAGAGCCTCAAAAGGAAACCATAAGGGCACCCAAGCTTGAATTTCCTTACCAAGACTGATGCAGGCATGGAATAATTACTCTTTGGGTAACTGCTAAAGCCAGAGTTTAATTTAAGCATGTAACAAGGAGTAGGCATTGAAAGTAGTTGGAAGAAAGCATCTCGGGTTCCTCTTTGGGGTCATTGGAAAGTAGCTCTGCAGCATGGCCATAAGCAGTTCCCAGAGCAGGACAGGCTCTCCCCCTGCTTAAAACCAGACTTATTCCAGAGGGGACATTTTCCAGAAGCTGCCATAACTTCGTGTGCTCTTAAAATTCTCACTAATCCCTAAGTCACTAAAAGACTGAATCAGTGAAAAAATCAGACACTGTCGTGGCTAACTTTTACGTGCTTGGCGTCCGCAGCAGAGTGGACCATGGAGCCCTGTGCAGTATCTGGGGATGGTGGGGCTTGTCAGAGAAAGGTCCAAAGTACCCAAGATGCTGAGCAGGGAGCTACCTTGAACCAGGCAATCAGGAAACAATGAGGAAAAGGACAGATCCTAAATCCCCTTCACCTTTCTCAGGACTACTGACAGGTCACTTGGGGTCCAGATGCCAGAAAGTCCCCCTGAGGTCTTCTTCCATTCAAAGTGCAGAGGAAAGTTCCCTCTTTTCTTCTAAAACACAACTGGGTGTCACGGTTTAAAGCTGGGCTGGCTGTTAAGTGAACGACAGACGCTCTTTATTAACCCCCTCCCTCCCCAAAGTGGGGGGGAAAGAGAAAAGGGAAAGAGATTTATGGGTTGGAAAAGTTAAAACAGCTTTAATCTAACTACAATAATAATGAATAATAATAATAATGAAATATATACAAATATACAAATATGTACAAAACCGATATCGAGCTCCCCCCACTGATGACAAATACGTCACCCGGACGCTGCGGGGCACGCCCCAGGAAAGTCCCGGACTGTACTCAGCAGCAGCAGGCAGGAGCTGGATTCAGGAATGCACGGATCGGGATCGAAGGCAGAAGAATCAGACAGAGTCCTCCTTGGACGCCGGCCATAGAAGAAGAGAGCGAGACCCTCGTGATCCCTCAGCTTTATACCGAGTATGACGCGTATGGGATGGAATACTCCCTTTGGTCAGCTTTGGGTCACCTGCCCGACCCGCTCCTCCCCACCGCAGGGTCACAGGTGTAAGGACTTCTCTGCTCTTTCAGTTCCGGCGCACAAGAAAGTCAGCAGAAGCAAGCATCGACCTTGGTCTCCATAGGGATAACTATAAGCAAGGGCCTTTCTGCATACCATTGCTTCTGATGTTCCAGCACTAACTATAAACACTGAGCCTTATCACTGCTAGAAGCAGACACTGTCTGGAAAAACGTGCAGTTAATGTCAGAGAGTGCAGCTTCTCAGAAGAGACTTAACTAAAAAGCAAAGTTACTAAAAGAAAATCGGTTCTGTCCTGGCCCAAACCAGGACACTGGGAAAGATGATTTCCCCTTGTATCACTCTAGACTTTTATATAAGAGGATAAATGATGCATCTCCAAAGCAGGACAGCCAGGAGCAATTCTGTCCTTTGCCTGAGGTGGTTCAAACCTCTCTTTTCCACCTAGCCATGGTGACAGACCCATCCTCCAAAAACCTGGACCTGAGAGAGGGTATCTGTCTCAGGGAGAGCCAACTGGCTGGCAGCTGAAACACTCTTCTGGAAGTCAGAGATGTTGGTCTGTACCCGCTTGGACACAGAGAGGAATTAAGGGGAGATCCCTCACTTAAAGCATGGACTAACCACAAGGCTACATGAGGAAGGGAGCAGCCAATGTGTGGAGTCTGGGCTGTCCATGTGTGCCAGGCCTGCCCAGCAGACGTCCACCAGCCCTGGGGATCTAAGGAAAAAACTCTCATGAAAAATTAAAATTTGAAAATAGTGATACCCTTGGGGTTGGATGTTATCAGGAGTAGTGCAGGGAGAGAGCGATGTTCAGGTGCAGAGCTGGGGGACTTCTCTCTGTGCTTCACGTCTGGCTTTCATTCCTAAACCTGGCGGTGACTTTCACTTCTAAAAAGAAAGTGGAAGAATTTAACATTGTAGAATATGGATGAGCTGTCCCCACAAACAAACCTCAGAAATTAAAACACAGCCATTTTGGAGTGCATAAGTGTAATACTCAGCAGGCATATGTAGTGCAGCTTTAGGTTTGTAAAGTGAAAGCTTCAGAAACAACTTTTGTTCGCTTCAGTTTAAAAATACGAATAAATAAAACCCACAGAAAAAGAGAGATTAAATACTCTGCTTCTGAGCTTTATCCTTTGCATTCCAAATTCTTCTTGGAAAGGAATTTCTTCCAGCCAAGTCTGAAATAACCCAAAACTGGGAAGAGCTGAGAAGAGGGCATGTAGTTTCAGTAGTGCCTATGGGCACTGCTGCAAAAATCCATGGCTGGTATTCATGCAAAACTTCTTCTTTTTGTCTTCCCTTACTCAGGCAAGCATCAGGAGAGTTTGAAATGTAAAACACATTCCTATGTGACAACGAAAGAAAAATCACTTAGAAGAAGACAAGGAGGAATTGAAGTTACTCACTCAAACAAGTCAGGCTGACAAATTGCTTCTGCTGTCTCCATTCATCCACATAATGACTCCCCCATTCCCTGACCAGTTGTAGAAGAATAATTATCTCTTTCAGATCAGCTGCCTTGGCTTCATCATAAATCAATTCTTTCCTCTCCTCTTGCACTTCCACTGCCTCCTTCCCCATCTTTATCAATTCATCCTTCCCATAAGCCTTCCAAGTCCAGCTTTTGATTGACTACATGAATCTGATGACTGAAGCCTCCTTGAACTCACCATTTTTGTCACTCAACCTGAAGGCCTTATTTTCTTGCCATAGCTGAGCAGGTCCATGTGTGCATTTGCGACAAGTTCATAGAACTCAGAGAAGAACAAGCTGGTCATTCGACGTAAAGGACAACATGAGAGGAGTGAAGCTGATCCAAGCTTGACTCTGCAAGGGGAACTTATGTGCTTTTCAAAGCTCAACACATATCTCATACTGCTAAAAAAGCCACAGCCCTTCGAGCAAAGCATTTGTGCTTGTGTGTAGTCTCATTAAAGAGGCAGAGCTCATAGCAGAATGAAGTGAGAACAGCCATACCCTAGGAATCAGCACGCAAGTTTAAGCGCGCTGCTGATGCTGGGTGTTAGCACGGTGGTTGGATACCATCAAGTTTGGGATGGACTTGCCCAAAACGGGCTGAACTCTGTTAATTAGTAGGACAGGAAATGAAGCCTGTTCCTTGCTCCTGCAGGACAGGCCCTGTGTCAGGGCCAGGAATGGCTCGCTGCTGGTCTCTTAGATATTGTTGACCTTTATCTGGGCTCCCCTTGGCACCATTGAGCCCTACATCCTGCACCACCCAGACAGTCCTCTGCTTCTGCCATCCATCTGCCATTGTTCAGTGCTGGCAGAGAGATCCTTTGACCTCTTCCTTCTGGCTGCTTTAATCCGCCCAGCCAACTGACACCTTCACACTTTCGCTGCTCACCTCTCATTCCCATTAGCGTCAAACCTTCAGCAGCCAAACCGTGGCTCTGCTAGAGTCAATGGCAAAAACCACAGACTCCCCAAAAGCCCTGGTTTGATCAGAGCTGTCATCAGAACAAATAGCCAGAGGGCTATGATCAGTCTAGTGATGGACAGAGTGCTGTCATGCTGAAATGCCTTTTTGTGTACAGTCCATTGGCTTTGTATGAGTCCATATTAAAAACTCTGATCCATTTTTCTGTCTACTGTTGTGTAAGGTTTTTTTAGTATTATTACAGGAGCTTGGATACTTTAAAGTTTAAAAAGGCCTTTTTAATGCATTAAATGAGCTGGTCAAAATTCCACGATTTGCTGATGAGAAACAAGGGGAAAAAATACACAGAGCAGTTACTGTGAATTTCTTTTTTTTTTCTCTCTTATTTCTCATTCAGGTTTCCTGAAATACATATGGCAGAGCAGAGATTTTTCTCGTGACTCCCTGCCTGCCAAAACTGGATGGAGCAAGAACTCTTAGGCGGCCCTGGTGAAAATAATACTGGACATACTCAGCAGAAAATTTCAGACACCGCTCTAATAGTTATTTAAAACCCAGAAGGTTAAATGGCCTCAAGAGTGTCAGTTTTTTCACTTCTTTTATTTACACATTCTGGTCCTCAGAAATGTAATAAAGTAAGCCTGACACCCTACTTGGGCAAGATCTGTGAAAAATGAGCTCCCACTGCTGAGTTATGAGTGTCTGAAAAGAAATTAAGACACAGACATATATTACCCTTTACAGCAACAACAGTCTACAGACAGTATTTTGGGTGCAGTTGTTTCTTCCCAGGGCCAAATACTGCGAGACTTAATCTGAGGGTTTTGGGGATTTCTGTTTTTTTGAAGGTCCTAATACAAAGCCCTTTGTTTATAGAATGCACGGTCCTGGTTAACAGTCAAACACTGCTACTGCGTGGCACGGCTGGCAGACTCCAGAAAGGCTTTTGAACAGAAGAGAAAAGGAAATGCAGGCGCATCAAAGCAGAGCTGACAGACGACGCCAAGTTCATTTGCAGCACCTTGGCTTGCTTTTCTTTTTCTGATTTCACATGACCTCTTTCCACGGGGTGCGGCGGGGGCCGAGTGGGCTGAAAGAGCACCAGGCTGCAATCGAGTGGAGTTCACCCGTTTCCTTAGAGAGCCTGGGATGACTGTCGCCATGGGGAGAGGAATTCAAAAGGACTTTGGGGAGAAGCAGAGAGGTAAGAGCTTGATGAGCCTGCAAGGCTCTCAACAGCCATGCAATAAGCTCCTCAACATTATATGCAGGTTTCTGATGTGTATATTTGATGTACTTCCTTCCTTCCCTACTCTCTGCCTTGCTTAATTAGATGCCCCCTGCAAGAACAACAGGTGGATTCATTGTGCTTGTAGCTAAGGCAGGAGTAATTCCATTATTCCTTTTCCTTGGTACTTGGACATATATTCTAACCCCTAAGTCGTACATGAGGGATACAGGACTGAGGGGATGGCCATGTTCCTTCCCTCTGTTGTCTCTCTCCCTTGGCACACAAAGAGAGCAAGCGGAGAGGTGACGCTGTGCAGCCACAGCAGCAGCCGGGGTACTTCTCCCATCTCCCCGAGTCTTCTGAAAGAGTAGATTTCTCCAATTTTATCTCAGCTACCTGTGAGGAGAGGGAAGGCGGCTCCATCCCGGTGCTTGGCTGGGGAGTATGAAGCTCGTGCTCACCTTTCTGCCCACCTCACACACTTCCTTCTCCCTGGCAGCTGCCAATTTCCCAGACGTCCTCACATTTTCCCCTGTTAAGGGGCATGCAAACTGCCAGCATGGCCGTCTGGCTTCAGGAACCTTTCAGCTGAAGTGTTTGTACCCCAGGACCACCATGCCTACTGCTGGCTTTGCACTCTTATCATCCAGTTAAGGTTTGCTCCTGCAGTCAAATCAAAACACCCGTTGCGGCTGCGGTCTCCTGCATGCAGGGAGATTCACCCCTATGCAGACACCCAGGAGGTTTGGCTCAGTCTGATGCAGGCATAGGAGCTGCAAAATCTGCAAAGTGGATGCTGGGGTGGCTGGGGTCTTTGTGCATGAGAGGACCGCAGGCTGGCCGGGGTCACACAGCGAACATACCAAGACCTTCCCTTATGTGGGGACTTAGGATGAGGTAAGGCTTTTCAGCTCAGGAAAGCCAGGTTTTACTGATCATAAACTAAATGCTTGGCTTCTGAAACAGAGAAAGCACAAAGACACCCAGTAAAGCAGAGCAGAAATAAAGAGGATTTATAGCCCCGTCTCTCTCTCTCTGCTCACCACATCCTTCCTTCCAGGCTTGCACTCAGCCAAGTCCCTCTGGCCCCTGGGAAGTGCTTTCACTTGCATCCTTTAACCCTCTTGCTGCAGAAAACATGAAACTTGCTACCATAATCTTACAGCCTTTAGGTGTTCAGTAATACAGCTCTGCTCCCGGCTGCTGTCTCCATTTGGAGAGCTGAGATATGCAGCAGTCTTATGGGAAACACTCACAGCTTTGGGCGATTGTCGGGACGCTGGCTCGACTTCCAGCAAAAAATGCCCATCTCCATCAACTGTATACAGGGATTTAGGCCTCCAGACTGAGGTGCTCTGAATTAAAATTCGGTTTTGGGCCAAGAGCAGAGGAGACGCATCCAAAAGGGCGAGCAAACGCTGCCCTTTCACATCTAGGGTCAGTTCCTTGCCCCTTCTGCGCAAAGCCAGTGGGTGTGATGTCACAAAGCTGTCCAGAGATAAAACTAGTTGTAGGGTAAATTAATTAGCCAGGAGGAGCACAGCTAATTACAGGGGAAGGAATCTGATGGATAAGGGCATGCTAATTACGGTATAGACAGAAATTTGTTGTTCGGATTTTGTGTATCTTTTAAAAGCCTCTCAGAGGGTGGCCCTGAATGCAAAACTGGACAGAAATTGCCACACAGGTAGGCAGCAACAGGTCTCTGGCCCCAGGAGGTGCCATCTTCCTTCTCCCTGCCTGTCTGAGCTGTGGCAGGTGATGGCTCTCAGACCTTTGCAAATTCTTCTCCCGTATGAATTCCTGGTGCCACGGGATCTGAAATTTTGTAGTTTGATCTGCAAGGGAGAGATTTAACATCCATTGCATTTTTATTAGAGCTCTGTCAGTTCTGATTTTTAGCAGTAATGTTGAGATCCAACCTGCAGCTTTTAAAATGTTTGAATAGGGAAAGTTTCAGCAACATAAAGCTCCAATGTGATGCCACATAAGAATATCTGCAATTCTTAATGTGTCTAAGGAGCAAGGGTCCAGCTTTAGTTGTGCAAAAGAGCTGATATACAGCATTGATCCATGTAGCCACACATTCCAGGAGATGAAAAGACTTGTCCAGTGAGGAGATAAATAAATAAATCTGTCTCATTCAAAATCTTAACAAAAAACCAACTAATTTTGTTTACCCAGGTTTGCTAACCAAGTTCACTCCATGACCGATGAAACAAAGCTCATATTTAAAATCCTGTTCTCTGCTCTACTGCAAAAGATCAATTAGGAAATAACTCTGCAATAGCATTGGATGTACCAGACTGAGGCATATGCTCTTAATCACAGATAACAATAATATTTATGGGAGGGTGGGACGTTGATATAAATTCCTCATAAAAAAACCAAATCACAACACATTGTGCTTAGAGAGTTAGGGAGAGACAAAAATAAATAGGATGTGAAAGAAAACCACCAGCAGTTTAGCTAATGCTTTTGTACAAAGAATGAACCAGAGCCAAGCCAGCCACATTTGTGAAAACTGCGCTCTATGCAATTAAATATATCGTTGATAAAATTGCAGAAATATCTACCAGCTGTAAGAGAAACGGGGTGGTGGACAAGGTGCTGGATCTTCACATGCTAAGAGACCAGACGAGGCGGCCTTCCTGCTCAGAGCCGAGTGCGAAAAGAACATCTTATTCCCCTTTTATGTGTGAGGAGTTGATGGGTGAAGAGGTGATGGCTATTTCTGAAACAGGAAATAAAATAAGCTGAGGCCGCTTTCCTGGGTCTGAAAAAACAGCACAGCTCATGCCCGTGCATTTAATTTCTTTTCACTCCAAAACAGTTCCAGGTGGCGTTTGAGCATGGGATGTTTCCCAGCGTGCAGCCTCAAACTGTGGCTGGGCAGGGGCTGGGAGAGGCTCCCTGGGCAGGCTGGACCACGCCAGGAAGCAAGGGGGCACGCGTTGTTGGAGTGCCCCGTCACCGTCGTCTTGGTGCACACTGATACCTTTATCAGTCTGTGAAACATTTTACAGCAGACTAAACCCCAAATCAACAGCTGTCAGGAGGCTGCTGATATTCCTCAAAAGACCCGCATCATGCTGCCTTTACTCAGGAAAAAAAAAAAGATGAAACATAGCATTTTGCCTGGGGCAACAGTGTGGGATTTGGTGTCTGGCTTCAAGTGTAGGCAAGGGGAGAATGTTAAACTCAGCCCTGTTCCCTTGCTCCCATCCAGCTTGGGTAAAGATGCTTACAGGCTTTATCATGCCACTTCCATATTTTATTTAACTGAGAAGTCCATAAAGTCCCTTTAAATAGAAACAAATATTTGAATAATTTATCCAAGAGTAATTTCCGTTTCATTTCCAAGTCTGCTGAAGTCGATATTGCCCGCTGCTGGGAGCTAGCAAAAGTGCACGTGCCACAGAGCACCAGGAAGAACAGCAAGCAAACAAACTCACGTGTGCCCACACCGAGCCTGCTTCTGGGCTGCATCCAGAGCCTGAGGTCTCCACCGACCTTGAAAACAAATCCTTTCCACTCACAGCCTGTGTGAGCTGCAGGCCCACACAGGCTCAGTGGTTTGACCGGTGCCTGGGTACTCTGGCTGCACCCCAACGCAGCAGGCAGGAACTGAGCTTCTTAAAGCATTTGCTCTCAAATATCTTCCCCATCTCTGCCAGTCGGTGCTGCAGAAACGGAGGTGCTACAGGGGCTGGGTAAGGGGACCCTCATGCCCAGTCTGCCGGCCCCAGCTCAGGAGCTGCAGGGTACACTGAGGAGCTCACAGATGGGGAGAGCACGGTTTCCTCTGGCTCTGCTCCTACCATGGAGCTGCACCGACCTTTAAATCCACCCAAGAGAGCGGCTGGGAATGAGCAAGTGGGGGAGAGATGGGGAGCTGCTCTTTTCAGGGGCATTCAAAACTTGGATCAGGTTAAAACAGCCACGCACAGGTGTGAAGCCTGGGTAGCAAAAGCAGATCATGGGGAACGCTGTATTTACCTATATAACAGCTGCATTGTGGGAACCAATTAGCCAGTGCTTTCAAATTGCTGTAATAACACAAAGTGATAATGCAATTATTCATTAAGTCAAATTTGCCAGTTCTGGCCCCTCAGTCCTGTGCCTGTTCCTTGAACAAATAAAGCTTTAGTGTCATGTTAATTTTGCACAGCTTGTTGGGATTATAAAGTACTCATTGTGTGCTACGTGGCAAAAAACCCTAACAACGAGGAATTTTTATCGCTGTGTCATGATTTGTGCTGAAACCTGATGCTGTTATCAAAGAGCAGTTTTTCTATGTATTTTCCACAATCAGACGAAAAATGTAAATATTCTTTCAGCATTGGTTCCAGCTGCAAAATCTGTCTGTGCTGATTGAACCTGGAGTCTTCATTTTAGTTGTAAAGTTAAGTCACTCTTAAGAGACACAGTGGATATTTTGCTTCAGGATAGAATGTACAACTTTCACCATCTCATAATTTATCTTGCTAAAGGCCAAAAACATGCAGATTTGGTAAAGTCTTGAAGAGCTGTGCATAATCCAGAATGCTCCAAGGAATATGTGCATAACATTTCTTCTCTCTCATTTGCAATCTTGAATAGACAGATCTTCTTTTTGCATTTCTTCTGACTGTGAAGTCAATGAAAGGGCATATTTTTCTGCTAATTAGACTCCTGGAGATTGCCTCAACTCTTCAAGAACTACCAACCTTTTTTTTTCTTTTTTTTTTTTACATCTTTCTTCTTCAATCACAGAAAAAGCCTTTGTGCCGCTTTGGTTTTTCTCCAGTGAAGTGATTATTGAAACATCTAACGATTTTGCTCTTCTGCTCACTGAAAAATCTTTTATAAGATTATGATAAACGGGCTTGTAAATTAAATAGATGATCAGACATCTGCATTCCAGAAGGTGAGTGGCAAAGTGTTTTCCCAAACAGCTCAATGACTGTGAGCAGGAAAATATTTGTCTATGATACAACTTGAAATGACTTTGTGTTTTCCCAGGGCCGTGCACCAAAAAACCTGCATGCTTTTTTTCAAATGTTCTTGACAAGATTTTGGGGATGGGAGAAGGGATGGGCAGAGGTAAACCTAGACTCTTATGATAACACTACACAACCTAGTATTACAGCAGTGCACAAATGGGATTAGGGCACCAGCAGGGTGAGCTGTGCTCGTGGCATCGCAGCATTTGCTTTGAGAGCACACGCAGCAAAGACGAACAAACGGATGTCGTATTTTGAAAGGTTCTTAGGTCTTGTAATACCTCATACTGCTTAAATTTTACATCATTTACAGTTTCATCTGGTTGCAGGAATGTTTTGAGAAAGATACTTTGGAAGTCGCTAGATTCCTTTATTACGATCTTAAACGCCTTTCAAACCCTGGTCCTCTGGGGCCTGCATCCTGCAGGCTGGTGAGAACGCCCTGGCTCTGTATATCACTTTTGATGTCCCTGCTCATGGTTTTCATAGGCGAGCTCTTACAAATGAAGTTGCAGCCATCTGAGCTGTTACCAGCTCCAGCCACTTGCTTCCCCTGGCTACTGACTGTGCTGGTCCCAAGGCTGGGATGGCAGGTTGGAATATGCATCCACATCTCGGTTACCTTTTTGGAGCTTCATTGGCAGAGCTCTCTCCATCACCCCTGCCAGAGACACAGACCACTGGCAGAGGTGGGGGGCAGATGCTGAAAGTGAGGATCTGCCTCTGCTAAAACCATCAGGGCTCATCTGTGAGAGCACTACGTCATTTTGGCTTTGCAGGTCTCAGCACGGCAATGCTCAAAAGCCGTTGCAGCTCTGGGCTGTAAGGGACGTGCCTGAGCTGGTGCAGCGGGTTGGTGGCAGCCCCGTGGAGGAAAGACAAGTCTGCCGACTCCCAGTCCAGCGCTCCATCTGATGCACCCACAGCCTTGCTTTAACTTCACTTGTTTTGTACTGAAAAATACGGTTATTTGTATTCAGTGAAATACATTGCATTATACATGTCTCTAACAGTACTTGTAAAACATCAGAACTCCTATTCATAAGCACATGATTGCCCTTTTATTCTTCCATTTGTATTTCTTTCTTCCTGCGTTTGTCCTTCACACTTTAAAATGAATGGCAAAACCCCATTTCATTAAGATAGTAGCAAAAGTAACTAACAGCACATTCTGGTCAAACAAAGGCTGCAGAAAACATCCAGAACATTCAGAATATTAACATTGTTGAAACAGAAGTATAAGGAAGTAGGACAGAAGCCAGATGAGTCAAGCTCCTCAATTGTTCCTAGCTTTAAAAGGGTTGAAGGTGGAAATTTAACACACTTTGGAGGGAATCACAGTATGGCAGTCCGCTGCGTGTGCTCTGCCACAAGCTAAATTTGCTGGGAGATCAGCCCCCCACAACACACACACAAGTNAAACAGAAGTATAAGGAAGTAGGACAGAAGCCAGATGAGTCAAGCTCCTCAATTGTTCCTAGCTTTAAAAGGGTTGAAGGTGGAAATTTAACACACTTTGGAGGGAATCACAGTATGGCAGTCCGCTGCGTGTGCTCTGCCACAAGCTAAATTTGCTGGGAGATCAGCCCCCCACAA
Organism: Steatornis caripensis; assembly: GCA_013398225.1. NCBI lineage: Eukaryota > Metazoa > Chordata > Aves > Caprimulgiformes > Steatornithidae > Steatornis > Steatornis caripensis. The sequence goes on from VZSC01004477.1 coordinate 290,767, forward strand.
CACACACACAAG
>VZSC01004478.1:4606-16535 GCA_013398225.1 Steatornis caripensis
CTGAACATGAGGAGGAACTTCTTTACTGTGAGGGTGACAGAGCACTGGAACAGGCTGCCCAGAGAGGTTGTGGAGTCTCCTTCTCTGGAGATATTCAACACCTGCCTGGATGCATTCCTGTGCAACCTGCTCTAGGCAAACCTGCTTTAGCAGGGGGGTTGGACTAGATGATCTCTAGAGGTCCCTTCCAATCCCTACCATTCTATGATTCTATGATTCTATGATATTAAAATCATTTACGGGAATTAACATGTTTATGTATGAACTCTTGAATAATATGTATTATTGTATTCTATATAACCAGCATGTAATATAAACAAGGTGTGCGTTGTTGGCGAAACGATTCCCCTATGCACCCAGCGCTGCTAATGAAGAAGTGTCTGCTTATCTACATCACGTTGGTGTTGATAAGTTCTTTCTACCGCTTTTTCGGTAAAAAGGCATGCTCCCTGCTCCGCTCTTCCCGCTCAGCCCCGGTAGCTGCCGCGCACCTGCCCGGGCACCAGTCGCACGGCAACTGGGAGCTCCTTCCCCGCACTCCACCGGGCTCTGAGGGTGGCCAGAGGTGACCTCACAGTGGCAGCTCTGATGTCACACTGTGGCTTCCACTGGGGCAACACAGCTGCCGCCTGCCCAGGCAGGAGCGGGGGGAGGCTCCTGGCTCCGCATGCTGCCGGCCACAGCCTGGGCTCGCACAGCGAACAAGGGCCTGGCAGAGGTCAGTGCAGGCATGGGGCCCATGAGAGGCACCGGGTCCCTTCATGGGGGTGGCAGCGGCCACCACTCTGGCGGCCAGAGGCGACAGGGACAGGAGGTGCAGGGGAAGCAGCTGGGCGGGGACGAGGTGTCCCACAGCAGGCGCTGTCCCACAGCGGAGGCGTCATCCCCTTCTCCCACCCGGCCATGCATGCGCGCATGCGCACGTGCGCACTTGTTACAGCCCGTGCACGCACGTGCTTCCCCCACAACGTGTGCAGTGTGCACCATTCACGTGTGTCTCGCTTGGCTGCGTGGCACGCATCGTGCATGATGTCGTGCAGGAGGTTAGGCCCTGCTCCCGGGCTTGATGCACAAGGCGGGCTGATGTGTTTTGAAGTGGGATGGTGACTGATTTCCACTGAATTGTAATGCCTCAGGATAACGCTGATGCCCAAAATAACTTTGAAATAGATAGGTTTATTGCTAACCACGCTTGGCAGCCTGGTGAGATCCAAAGGTGTAGGAGATGGACAGACAAAGATATCTCAAAGTTTGCCTGCTTCTGCTTACAGGCTGTTTGTGACTGACAGAGGCCTGCTGCTGGTGGCATACGTGCCAAAGGGCAGTGCCCTTTTTTGCTATCGGAACAGCCAGAAACAAGGAAACTTCAGTAAGCTTGTTGTGATGTTAAACCAAGCATTGTCCCAAGCACGAGGCTGAAAAGCCCTATAGTGTCAAATGAAGGGGACCAGTGCGCTAAGTCGAACTGCAAGTCAGCAGAGGGTAAAACTTGGTACCACGTCCCGCTACAATTGAGACACTCACCACTGTCACGACTTGAGAATCATGGATCAATGGGACGCTGCTGACTCCACAGGACCACTGGGATGCTGTGGACATGTGGTTGTGACTATACTAATACTGCTTCTTTTCTCTACCTTTTCTCTACTTCTGCCTTTACTCTATTGCTTACCTTACTGCTGTTGCTGGGGAACAACAATAAAGCTCTAGTGAATGGCTTTTGACCTCATTTGTGTCTTAATCTCATGTCTGGGAATGTTACGAACTTCCCGGACCGGCAACCGGAGCAGGACATAACAAAAGGCAGTGTGTGTACCTGAGGATGGGTACAGGAATGACTCCTGGCTGTTTCCGTTTCATATGTAAAAACAAAGAGTAATTTAGGCTGGAACACATCCCTGGAGGCTGTCTAGTTCAGCAACCCGTATGTGGTCCACCATGAGTGTCCAGCAAAACATGAGCAGAGCATTCAGGAACAGGACAGGTCCAGCAGAACCTGGAAACCGGTAGTTTAGTCTGAGTGCAATTACTTGTTTTGTCTTTTTTTCTTAAAGTGTAGACCTAACTGTTCTCATAGTTTTTCATATGGAAATGCTGGCCTCTTTTGGAAGCGTGTTTTGCAGGACACCACGTTAATCGTAAACTCACTAACCATGTCCAAGCAGTTATGTATGAGTGGCAAAGAAGGCAGGGTCCTGCCCTGATACCTTCGTATATATGCCAGTGTGATTCAAGCTCCGTTTAAAACTTGCAACACTGAAGAGCCAGATCTTACCGTGAAGAGAAGCCAAGCAAAGTCGTTAGGTCGCACTGCCTCTGTTCAGCGTTCCCTCGGTGCTCACGCTGGATTTTGCAACCTTACAGGTGACTGTTACGGGCTTCTGTGTTCAGACTTTCAACATTTTTGTCTCTTCAAGATAGCAATGATCTTTTGTCTCTCTCTCTTGTAGAACATGACTTCAGCAGATGATAAGGAGTTTTCAGAAGACGGCAACTTTTTGCCAAAAGCCAGCACCAGCAAGCTGCCAACAGATGTGTTTCCAGACTCTAAATGGCCCATCTGCTTGGACAGATTTGACGATGTTGCATACCGAGATCGCTGCTTGCATAGGTTCTGTTTCCACTGTGTCCAGGAGTGGTCAAAAATCAAAGCAGAACGCCCCCTCTGCAAGCAACCCTTTTTCCATTTTCCATACAATCCATGCTGAAGATTACTTTAAGGAGTACATACTCAGCCCTTCAGAAAGCAGCTCTTTTGTGAGCCCTGATGGCCAGAGATCTCGTTACTGTACCACCTTAACAGGGGACTACCACACTGGCAGTTCCCCTTCCCAAAGGATGAAGTCCCCTCCAGATAATGGCATGTTGTTTGAAGGGTTGTCAAGAGAACCAGCGCGGCAGAGAGATGGAGAGATTCAGCAGATGATTAGGAGGCTGGCCTTCAGGAGGCAGGCTAGCGCTGAGGGCCGATCTCTGCGACAGATTCAGCAGGAGGACACAATCAGCTTCCGCAGAGCTCTGTACCACACTGGTGTGTGTAATCGTAGTATCAAGGATGGTGGCAGCTATCGAGACATTTCTGCAGTTTTTGCACCATAACCCTGCTTGCCTTCCCAGGTTGATTTCTGGGTTGAAGTGAGAACTTACAGTCCTGTTTGGTGCCCACGGATCTTTGGTTAATATTGTACAGCACATTGTCGTGACTAATGTGACTGGGTGTGAGCCAGAAAGTCAGGCATTTGATGACGATTTAAAGCCACTTTTGCTGAATCGGACTGAACGCTTTTTACATGAATTCATCCGTTTTGCCTGCTGTCCTTTTAACTTGGAAGCATATGACCGACACGCCAATTAGGACTGTCCTGCACCATCATATGATGAAGGAAGCCACTCGGACTCAACCATTATCGCAATATCTCCACATATGGCATATTCTCAAGGGCCAGATAGCAGTCTGTCTGCGACTGGTCTGGGACAGACCCCCCGGGATGATGAAACTCTGGGGCCTTCCTATTCCATTTCAGAAGAGGGTCGTGCAACCACAGCTTCTCCTCTGGAGACATCAGCAAGTTCTGATGAGGACTCTGCTACAAAGAGTCGAAGAACCAAACTGCAAGCTCAGATACAAGCTGATGCTGACTCAAACAGCAGTGACTCTTCCTGTGTTGTTGTTGGGTATGTTAAGCCGTTAGCTAAGAGGACAGCACAAGTGGTTGAGCTGTCCTTGGACTCTGAGGAGCCCATCAGGGGACAAGACCTGAACTGGAGCCCATCTCCGTGGAGTGGCACAGCATGCTCCCCTTGGGGTCACAGATTGTCTAGGAAGGGCAAGTCCAGGAGCCCACAATCCTGTTCATGGAATAGTCAGGGCAGTCACAGCCATTGGTCTAGGAGGGAGCAACGTAGCAAAAGCCGACTTGAAAGGAGATGATCAAGAAGCAGAGATGGTAGCAAACATAGGAGCAAAAGAAGCAGCAGGAGGTTGAGGGCTCATGACTCCAGAGTGTCTCTAAAAAGCCAGAGAGGCTCTCTAAGTTGTGAATGCACTCCCTCCAGAGAAGTAAGTAGACCACGGTCATGTAGCAAAGGCCACGGCAAGACGAGATCTAGAAGCAGAGACAGTGATCATTATTATGTAAGAGACGGTATCAAAGTAGATACCAGTGGGGTTGTGCTTTCTGTAGTCGAAAGATGTTCAGAGACAGCTATGAATCCTCCAGCAGGAGGAGGACTCAGTCTAATGCTCTCTATTCAAGGCAATCTGCTAGTCCAGAATACGGGATACGATCAGGATACAGGACGGATCCACATAGCCAGAGGGGACTCCATGAGAGACACTAGTACTGTTACGAAAGATGCAGGTCAAGGAGTCAATCAGCAACAAGGTCAAGGACCCCTTCTGGAGTCACAGAATGACAAGTGAAAAGCCTGGTGGAAAAAGGAAGTACAAAACTCGCCACTTGGAGAATGCATCATGGTGAGCACAAGTCTAGAAAGAGAAAATGATGCTAAGAAAACCTTCTCAAAACTCAGTGACTGCTACAAAAATGAAGATAACCTTTCAGACAATCAGGCAAGCATTGCGAGACAAAGCGTAAGAAAAAAAAAAAGGTGAGGAGTCCAAGTGTGGAGATAGTGTGTGAAGGAAAAGCGACAGACACAAACAAGGCACGTTAAAAAGGAAAAACATAAGAAGAAACACCGGGAAGATCACATGACTTGTCAACAGATCCTCTTGGTTTGATTTCCCAGAAGAAAAAAGGTAGCAAGGGCCAGGCTGGCTGGGGGCTAGCTTATAAGTAACACGGCTAGGGGGAGCTGTGTGTGCACCTACCATAGGAAGACACAGGGCCAGAGACGTCGCTGGAACCCAGGGTGGTGATCCGTATCTCTCCCCTACCTATGTCTTTCTGTCCCTGTCCTTCTATCTTACCCTCTCGATCTCTCCTCTTGTTACAGGCCGTCCAGTTTGTTTTGATACAAGGTACAAGTAAGTAGTTCCTACCATAAAAGATAAGGTTTTCAAGCTTCTGCCTTTGATAAGGAGGTGTTAATTGCTTCTGCTGTTAGTAGATCTTTTTAAATCTATCTTTGGTGCCACGTCACCTTAATTCAGCCCAAGGGCATTTTGAAGAATCGGCTCCTGCAGAGGGAGTTGTCTGTCCAGCCCTGTAATTGCGGGTTTTACTGTGGCATCCCAGGGATGTCCAAGTGTAGATTGCGCTCCTCTCCTGGGGAGGTTGGAGAGCTATAATGCTTGACCCTCTCCCTCGGCATGGCTTGGGACCAGAACAATTGGCACAATCCACCACGGGCAGTGGATGACAGAACCGCCATTTTAGCTAAAAAGCGTAAGCTGAGATGGGGAAAAGGGAAAGGGATAGTGTGCACAGTGCTGTGGTCTCCTTTAGTTTTCGCTCAACAAGCCGGACACACAAATCAACGTGCTGAGAGTGAAATGATTAAATGATTACAAGACCTAGTCAGAGCTCTGCAGGAGCAATTAGGAAACAAGACACAGAACCTCTCCAATCAGCTTGCTGCCGAACGATTCACTAACCAAAGATCGCAGACCACCTTGGCGCAATCGCTGGAAAGGGAAGAAACACCGAGGGAACAGTTGAAGAGGACTCATTCCCTCATTGATGAGGAAGAAAAAGCCCCTAAATTATTACACCTGTCCAATGATTTGCAGTGTGTAAAAAAAGTTACATTCCTCGGAGGAGGAGGAAGTTGTGGTGCAGCCCCTGATTCAAATGCAGACTGTTGATAATGGCGCGGGCAGTGCTTCACAAGTCACCACACGCACCATCCCTTATTCCGCTACAGATTTGGCTGAGATACAAGAAAAATAGTCTCGAGGCCACTGGGAAACTGAATACATGCAGAGGTTGTCCCTCACGGTGAGGTGGGGAAGGGATCACATCCTACCTAGCGAGCGTGAGGCAAGAGGATATTGGGGACCCGGAGTTTTCCTGACCACAAACGACCATAGCAAAACATGATCTCTAACCCAGAGGGTAGCGTACCAGGAGAGGGGGTATTAGATGCAAGGGAAAGAGGGGACCCTTTCTCCATTAACAAACATGCCTACAGCAAGCCATATCCTAGAAAGCGTGCAGAAAACTGCCTGTCTTCAGCTGATGCACAACCGCCTGCTAGTCCCACAACAGCCTTCTCCCACACAGTGCGTGTCAGACCCCGCAAGGTTCTGCCCTGTGATCAGGGGATTGCCCAATGCACTAAAGCTGTATGCTGTCCGGTTAGAAGACCGGTTGCGGATTCCCTGACCAAGGTGGAGGGGACGCCTGCCCGATACAACTTGGGGCGAAACAGCACAGGAATTAATTAGTTATGGGAGGCACATGGGCTTCACTGGCTGGGGCGGAGACAAAATCTAAGACAGATATTAGAAGGGTCGAGAGGAACAGGAAGCCACACAAGCCGCCGTGAGGGACTTAAAGTATACCAGTATGTTGATGGCATGCTAATTGATGGCCCCAATGTCTCCGTGGTGGGACAGACTCAAACGGACATAATTCATCTGGAAAACTTAGGTCTGCAGATTCCAACGGAAAAGATACAACTCCCATCCTCTGAGGTAAAATTTTTAGGCATCTGGTGGAGAAGACGAACAGTGTGTATTCCCCTCGAAACCTTAATCACCCCTGGACAGGTAAAAGTGCCCAGGAACAGGAAAAGGAACTTGGTTTGACATGCTTTAGGTCTATTGGTACTCTGGAGGAATCACATTCCAGATATTTCTGCTCTAGGTCAATCTTTGTATGATCTAACAAAAAAAAGAGCCTCATGGGATTGGACCCCCGTCCATGAGGAAGCCTTAAAATTGTTGATTTGTGAAGGGCTGACACACCCGACCAACCCTCTCCAGACTGAGTCGGGTTTTGCCACCTATGGGCTTTCAATTGATATGTGGCAGCGTGGACCCAAAGGTCCCACTCGCCCCACTGAATTTTAGTCACAAATTTGTACAGACATCGAGAAGCGCTACTCTGTCTGGGGAAAGGGCCTTTCTCTGGTGGGTCTAGCCTTGCAGGAGGTGGGCAGAGTTGTAAGGCAGCAATCGGTTATCCTGCGAGGACCTTTCAGTAAAAGGTAATTACCGAAAAGGCGGTAATCTCTGGCCCTCCACCCCCTTCGGGGGTAGCACAGAGGGAGACCTTAGGAAATGGTATGCGCAAATAGACCACTTTTGCCATACCCACAGGATAGAGGAGGGAACCCCTGAGGTTCTCTGCATACAGGAACCAGCAGATGCTAACCCATATGAGAAACCCCCTTTCTCTCCCAGGAAGCATCATCCATCAGTTCAAGCCCAATTTAAAGAACCAGTGGTTCACTGATGAAGGGACCATGTGGAAATACAGAGCCATAGCAGTACACGATGATCCGGGAGATCAAGTTGTAACCTAGGGGGAGGAAGGGGCACACAAGTGGGAGAGCTGCGTGGAGTGCAATAAACAGTGTAGTGGGAAACCAGGATCCGCCACACATTTATACGGACTCATGTGCAGTGTTTAAAGGGTGTGCAGAATGGCTTCCCTTTGGGGAGCAAAATCACTGGGAAGTTAACCGGGTGCCAGTGTGGCAAAAGGACAAATGGGAGGAAATTCTGGCCATTGCTAAGCATGAGTTATCCTGGTGGGATGGTTTGCGGCCCACCAGAAAGGGAGCAATTGAGCCCACCTTCGCAATAATCAGGTGGGTTCCCTAACTCCTTTGGCGGTAATGGCAACAAACAAAGAATAAGGGAAAGAAGAGGTGTGGGTTCCTTCGTTAGCATGGCTGCATGTTAAACGCTGTCCTGGATTTGGCTAGGATAGGGTGGTTCATTTTCTTGATGTGGGTTTGGCTAGGATAGAGTTAATTTTCACAGGAAAGCTGGGAAGGAGACACAGAAGGATAGGTGACCCAAGCCAGCCAAACACATATTGGATACCTTTGAGGTCATGCCCAGTATACAAACAGGGAGCGGGAGGGGGCTGGCCGGGCAGGGCGGGAAGCGAGGCTGGGAAGGGTGTGGTGGTGCGGGGCAGAGGGGATGGCTTTGGTTCCTGTTCCCGGTGGTGAACAATTGCATTGTGCATTGCTCCTTTTGTATTCTATTAGTGTTATAGTTGTAATAAGCAGCACCCTCAGGAGGAAGGGAGAGAAGACAGAGCAACACGCTCTGTGGCTGCCCCCACCCCAACAACAGGCACTGTGGCTACCCCCCACCCCAGCAACAGGCATTGCGGCTGAACCAGAGAACCAACCTGTGCCGGTATCAGTTGCCCCTATACAAAAGAAGAAATATAGAAAGAAATGCTTAGTGAGGGATGAAGGTGAACCGGGGCCATCACGAGAACAGGAGGAAGAGGCAGAACCAGAGATCATCAACCGATCCCTGTCCCTGAGTGAGCTGCAAGATATGCGAAAGGATTTCAGCCGCCAACCAGGTGAGCATATTGTTACCTGGCTGCTCCGATGCTGGGATAATGGGTCCGGTAGCTTGGAATTAGAGGGTAGGGAAGCCAAGCAGCTGGGATCCCTGTCTAGGGAAGCGGGCATTGACAAGCCCTCAGCCTCTGGAGGCGACTTTTATCAGGCATAAGGGAAAGACACCCCTTCAAAGAAGATGTTACATGTCAACCAGGCAAGTGGACCACCGTGCACACAACCCATGTGGCGGAAGTTTCTATGGAGTGCCCCACCATCATAAGCCAACTACATTGGCAGTAATGTCCTGGAAAGAAGGTGAGGGACGAACAGTGGATGAACTGGCTGGCCAAGTCTGGCAATACGAAGGCAGTCTTTCTTCCTCCCTGCGGGCCTGTGTCTCAGCTGTGGAGAAACTGCCAGATCTCATAGCTGAGAAATTGTCCCAAGAGTTCCAGCAGTTCGAGGATAAGCTCTGCCCCTGACATGTATGGACCCACATCTCAGCTATTAGGAACACATGCTCCTATGCTCAAAAGAGAGAATATAGAACATACAGACCACGGGATACCCTGTGGTTTTATCTGTGCGACCACAGGGAGGACATGAGGAAGTGGGATGGACAACGTACATCAACCCTAAAGGCATGAGTACACCAGTTATAAGGAAACACAATCACAAAAAGGGATTCTTCCTGGAAAAAACACTGTTCCAGTTTTTGGTGCGCATTTTCTCAGACAGATTAGACAGCTGAGCTCACTTCTGATCCTCTTGAAGGGACTCCTGATTCTTTTCTACAAAAGGCAACAAATACCATGACCAGGCTTAGAGGAGCCCTGCCTTCAGCCAGGTGGAGGAAAGGGATAATCGGGTTTATTGGACTGTGTGGATTCAATGGCCTGGCACATCAGACCCAAAGGAATATAAGGCTCTAGTGGACACTGAGCCAGCTAGGCTCAAACCACAACACGCGACCACCTCGGGGTTAAAGATCTCTTCAGAGAAGCAGGGAGCCAAGGGTGGCCGGTGACTCTCAAACCGTGCAGTACTGTTATTTCTGCATGCAGTCAATGTCGTACACTTCTCCACCACCACCCCCTACTAGACCCGCCGCTTTATCTGAAAGACAATAAGAGTCTATGGGAAATGTGGCAAGTGGATTACATAGGTCCTTTCCAAAAATCAGAGGGAAAGAAAAATCTTTTCATTGGGGCTGAAGTTGTCTCAGGTGTCGTTCAAGCTGAAGTGGTGCTGCGAGTGACCAGCGAATCACAGAATGGTAGGGGTTGGAAGGGAACTCTGGAGATCATCTAGTACAACGCCCCTGCTAAAGCAGGTGCCCCTAGAGCAGGTTGCACAGGAAAGCGTCCAGGTGGGTTTTGAATGTCTCCAGAGAAAAAGACCTCACAACCTCCCTGGGCAGCCTGTTCCAGTGCTCTGTTACTTTTACAGTAAAGAAGTTCTTCCTCACATTCAGGTGGAACTTCCTGTGCTCCAGTTTGTGCCCATTGCCCCTTGTCCTGTTGCTGGGCACCACCGAAAAGAGCCTGGCCCATCCTCTTGACACCCGCCCTTTATATATTTGCAAGAATAGATTAAATCCCCTCTCAGTCTTCTCTTCTCCAGGCTGAACAGACCCAGGTCTCTCAGCCTTTCCTCATATGAGAGATGCTCCACTCCCCTAATCATCTCCATAGCCCTCTGCTGGACTGTCTCCAGTAGTTCCCTGCCTCTCTTGTACTGGGGAGCCCAGAACTGAACACAGTACTCCAGATGGGGCCTCACCAGGGCAGAGTACAGGGGCAGGATGTCCTCCCTCGACCTGCTGGTCACACTGCTCTTAATGCGTCCCAGGATGCCATTGGCATTCTTGGACATACTGGCACATTGCTGGCTCATGGTGAGCCTGTTGTCCTCCAGCACTCCCAGGCCCTACTCCACAGAGCTGCTCCCCAGCAGGTCAGCCCCCCCAACCTGTTCTGGTGCATGGGGTTGATCCTCCCCAGATGCAAGACCCTACACGTACCCTTGTAGAACTTCATCAGGGTTCTCTCTGCCCAACTCTCCAGCCTGTCCAGGTCACGCTGAATGGCAGCACAGCCTTCCGGTGAGTCAGCCAATCCCCCCAGCTTTGTATCGTCAGCACACTTGCTGAGGGTACACTCTGTCCCTTCATCCAGGTTATTGATGAATATGTTGAACAGGGCTGGACCCAGCAGTGACCCCCGGGCAGCACTGCTGGTCACAGGCTTCTCACTAGACACTGCACCACTGGTTACAACCCGCTGAGCTCTACCATTAAGCCAGTTCCCAATCCAGCTCACTGACCACTGATTTAGCCCACACTTCCTAAGCTTGCCCAGGAGGATGTTGTAGGAGACAGTGTCAAAAGCCTTGCTGAAGTCAACATCCACACTGAAGCAATGGTTCAGTTACTTAGCTAAATCTCAACCTATCCAATTTGACGACAGCAGCCAATTCACTGCCAGGGTGCTCTGAGAATAGGTGAAAAATGAGGGAATAAAATGGGTGTTTCATAACCCCAAATATCCTCAGGCAAACAGTATGGTAGAGAGGCCTAACTGGTTGTTAAAACCCCATCCCAAATTACATAGCAATGGGTGGCCTACAAGGCTCCAGATGCTGGGGCGAAAATAATAGCTGCAGATGAGAAGAGACCAACACTGATGATTGCTGCTGCAATGCCTGTAAAATATGACCAGGAGGGCTGCCAGCACGAAAGAACCATAAACCTTGCAATCCCAATTCTCTTTACAAGGTGCAGCCATGTCTTTGGAACTTCACTGCAGGTGACTGGTTGCACCTGTAAGGGAGAGCAGGCGACTGGAAGGGGCAACAGACAAGGAGGACTCGGTGCTCAGACACCATCTCTGATGCCCCCAGGCAGCTCCACGTCTGTCAGTCCCGACCGCATCACCTCAACGGTGGAAGTGCTCAGCTGCGCATGGCAGTGACGTCATGCCCTTGTGCCTGGAGACGGCTTTGCGCACAGCGCCCCGAGGAGAAGGTGTGAAGGTGCTGGGAGACAGCAGACACCTGTGTGAATGACAGCGGGCCAAAGCTGAGGGCTGTGGTGCGTGGGCAGTGATGGAGGACACAGCCACTGTGCCAAAGCCCTGCCCTTGAGTGCTGTGAAGCATTTAAGCTCCCACTGTGGAAAGCAGTGCATGGAGAACAGTCTCCTTCGGGGATGCCTACAGACAAGTGCACAGCAAGGAGACAGACCTGCTTGTGACCATAACAGAGCTTTCAAGGGCCCAGTGAGAAATCTTCCCATANAGTGCATGGAGAACAGTCTCCTTCGGGGATGCCTACAGACAAGTGCACAGCAAGGAGACAGACCTGCTTGTGACCATAACAGAGCTTTCAAGGGCCCAGTGAGAAATCTTCCCATAGTCTTCCTCACCGGTATTGGCCACTGCCAATATTGATATTCCTCCGCTGCCTAGAGCGGCCCAGTTAAACTGGG
>VZSC01004479.1:0-24592 GCA_013398225.1 Steatornis caripensis
TAACTGGTGAGTGAACCCTCCCTGTCCTTGTCTTGTCCCATGAGCTTTTCATTATATTTTCTCCTCGCCATCCCACTGGGAGGGAGGAGTGATTGAGCGGCCACATGGTACTTTGTTGCTGGTTCAGCCTAAACCATGACACCTGGGCAGCCTCTTCCAGTGCTTGATAACACTTTCAGTGAAAAATTTTTTCCTAATATCCAATCTAAACCTCCCCTGGTGCAACTTGAGGCCATTTCTCTTGTCCTATCACCTGTTACATCACTACAACCTTCTTTCAGTAGTTGTAGGGAATTGTAGATGAGGTCTCCTTTTCTCCAGACTGAACAACCCCAATTCCCTCAGCCACTCCTCATAACACTCGTGCTCTAGACCCTTCACCAGCTTTGTTGCCCTTTTTTGGACACGCTCCAGCACCTCAATGCTTTTCTTGTGGTGAGGGGCCCAAAACTGAACACAGTATTCGAGGTGCAGCCTTACCAGTGCTGAGTACAGGGGGACGATCACTTCCCTAGTCCTGCTGGCCACACCATTTCTGATACAAGCCAGGATGCTGTTGGCCGCCTTGGCCACCTGGGCACACTGCTGGCTCGTATTTAGTTCAATGTCAGTGAACATCCCCAGGTCCTTTTCTGCCGGGCAGCTCTCCAGCCACTCTTCCCCAAACCTGTAGCATTGCATGGGGTTGTTGTGACCCAAGTGCAGGACCCAGCAGTTAGTCCTGTTCAATCTCATACCATTGGCCTTGGCCCATCGATTCAGGCTGTCCAAATCCCTCTGCAGAACCTTCCTACCCTCAAGCAGACGAATACTCCCGCCCAACTTGGTGTCATCTGCAAACTGCAGAAGGTGCACTTGATCCCCTCATCCAGATCATTGATAAAGATGTTAAACAGAACTGGCTCCAATACTGAGCCCTGGGGAACAGCACTTGTGCCCAACCACCAACTGGATTTAACTTCATTCACCACAACTCTTTGGGCTCAGACATCCAGACAGCTTTTTACCCAATGACAAGTACACCCATACAAGCCATGAGCAACAAGGTTCACCAGGAGAATGCTGTGGGAAATGGTGACAAAGCCTTTACTAAAGTCCAGGTCAACAACATCCATGGCCTTTTCCTCGTCCACTAATTGGGTCAGCTTTTCATAGAAGGAGATCAGGCTAGTCAAGCAGGACTTGCCTTTCATAAACCTATGCTGACTGGCCCTGATTGCCTGCTTTTCCTGTAAGTACTGTGTGATGGCACTCAAGATGGTCTGTTCCATAACCTTCCCTGGCACCAAGGTCAGACCGACAGTCCTGTAGTTCCCTAGCTCCTCCTTCCAGCCCTTCTTGTAGATGGGTGTCATGTTTGTTAACCTCCGGTCAACTGGGACCTCCCCAATTAGCGAGTACTGCTGATAGAAGAAGTTATTGCTCCTTGCTTGAGAAACTCTTGGGTTTAGTCAATAATCACAATTTTATATCACAGCAAGCCCTTTTTACCTGAGAATTATGAAGGTCAATCACACAACTTTACTTTATGGAAAATGTTATTGGGTCTACTTCACATCTGCAGAAACTATGCTAGCATTACAGCACCGAGAAATTCATTTGCCAAACAGCCTTCAATTTTGAGTCCCTCATGGTTCAGGCTATACAAGCAGGGTTTGATCTTAGACGTGAGAGTGCTAGCTCTGGAGTCAAACTGGTACCAGCTCTTAACTTAAATCTGATTCACCTAGTGCCTGAGTTCCAGTATTTTCACATGGTGAATTCAAGCCTTTAAATTACACGTTGTTTAAAGTTTCAGCCAAACTTTTTTTTAGCAAGCTTTAACAATAAAAATAATCAAATTGCTTACATCACACTCAAATTCAACTGTTTAATGCCAGCTTACTAATCAGACTTGTGAGTATTGTTGATTAACCACTAAAATATTGTTGCTGAAGTATTGTTGCTTAAACTTGAGACTTTCTTTTAAGATATCATTATCCTTAGGAGAAGGTAAGGTCAGGTGAGTTTCTTCTGAAAAATTTATCTTTTACATCTTACCTGTCTTAACTTTGTCATAATTATCTGAATCTTTTCTTGATTAAAATGTCAACAGCCAATGTCCTTCTTAAATATTACACTTTGAGTATGTAGAGTGTAAAAACACACTTCTCAAAGTATGTCCACTTTGGGTAACAACTTTGTTACTGTACACCACTGCAGAGAGTGCTCATGAATTCCCACCTTGAATCCTTCTCAGTTCCTTGAAGGAGACTGTCAGTCTTGGGATTTTTCTTTTCTTTAACTTGTTCCTTCATATTCTGGCAACATTTCCATTTCTGACATTGTTTTCTAAAGTTATGAGAGCTGTAAATTTCTAATTCATAAGAAATATCAACAGATGAAAACAGATGACTTGAGCAGCTCATGTCCTCATTTATGCCTGTAGGAATGGGGGGTGTGGGGCATGGGGTGGTCCCAAGAGCTGATCCGTCCCTTTGTTCAACAGCCCTGGAAACTCCTGGTGTTTGAGACCTGTCTTTCTTCCCATCCAATCCATTGGATGAGGGAGAGAATTTTATGTGTACTAAGAAACTTGTTATTCTTTGGTGTCCTTGGATCTTTGATCTGTATGTATGTTATGCCTTATTAATACTTAGTTTGGTATGGCCAACGGCAGCACAGGAACAGCTAGGACATGACATCTTGACACTGATGTGGAAGAAGAAAGAAAAATAAGCAAGTTATCACATATTTCTGCAAGAAATATTTACATGTGGCATTCTGGACAGAGAAAAACATATCCACACTGCAGCCCAGATCTGTCTACTTTCTGCAGATGCACCAAGAAGCACAAGTGAAGGCACATCCAAAACATACTCTTCGGAGTATGCAGACCCTGTGTACACCGGGCGTGCTGGCATGTCCCCAGAAACACATGCTTTCACTCTAAAAGGATTACCTGTAAGGCAGCTACGCAGAATAAGATGGATGGGAAAGGAAGTATATGTGTTTCCAAAGGCTCGTGAAAGAAGGTGCTTTTTCAGAGCAATGCAATTACATTTGCCTATTTAGAGATGCAGGGAGACCATAGAATAAGGAAAAAAAAGTTTGTTTCAGCAAGGCTCTACAGAAATAGCTACATAGTCATAATGAGAGTTTGGCTGGCCAAAGAGCTGATTTTACTCACAGAAAGAAAAATACTCTGAAAATAGAGACACGCTGGATGGCACTCATTTTCCAGTGGTATTCTTTTAACATGTCCTGACTTCCTTTGGAGAACTTGCTTTAAAGAAATCATCCTTCATGTTCATCCAGGCCTTCATCTTTATGATTAGAAAACTGATAAAGGCCTAGCCTGTGGCAAGTGCTATCATAGTTTGTGTTATGTGGTTGTCTTCCTCAGAGAAATGCTCGTATGCAAACTTTCAACAGCCTACATCAGTATTATTTTTCCTGAAGATTCCTACGTAAAAGTTTTTATGTGCAACATATCAAGTGAAAAATGTCAGTCATGCTTGGTATGGCCATGTCTTTTGCTTAAGTGTAATCATGCCTTTTTTTTTTTCATGGGAACAATATGCATGTCTCTGTGTGGATGTATCTCTATTCTTTACTGCATTCTGAAATAGCAATGTAAAATGTCTTGACATTTTCTCCCAAAGGAAAAAATAATAACAAAAACCCCAATAACTTCAGGATAAGTTCATGCCTGGAATGTTTCTGAAAAAAAAAAAATTCACAGCAGATTATATTTCAAAAGAGAGTGATGAATAATGGAAAGTATGAACTGTGAAGTTCTATTATATCAGATGTATTTAGGTTAACCACATTTAATTTTTTTAAGCTCCTAAATCCTTAAGAAATGTTAATCACATGATGGACTTATTTGTAAATTTACATACTGCCCTGAAGGAGACACTGGTTGTTGCATTCTGTGGTGACTCATGAGCATCTCTAATTCAGGCTGCCAGGACTGAGAAAGCAAACTGAATAGTATGATCTTGTGTGAACTGTGACTGAATTTCCAGTAGAGTTATCCTCAGGACACTCTATAGCATTTATAGCACCAACTTTACACAATAGTTCTTGTTCTCTAAATATCAGGAGTAAACCTGCATGCATGCTACACTGTAATAACATGTATATATTTTAAAATTTAATTCTTTATTGCATGAGAATGAAAAAATGAGCATCCAGTAAACTCAAAGCCCTATCAAGTGATGCCATCTGTTTTTTTCTTCTATTGGCAAGATAAATTTAAGACATACGTAATTAAAGTATTACCGATTACTAAATATATAATGAGTGACAACGTATGGTAGTAGACAATTAAAAAATAAGTTCCTATTTATCTATCAAGTGAACTAATTTCTCGGCTGTCCATAAATGAACATCAGATGTAATCTAATGGCTTTTTAATAGAAGGAAGCTTGACAAAATACCGGCAGATGGTATTCTGGGTAATGATCCAGACGGCAATGATCTTAGTAATGACTTACAGTATCTATTTACCTGGCTTCAAACAAAGGGGGGAAAAAGCTAAAATGATTCAACTCGCCTAGGCTGCTCTGGCACTGTAAATGTTTAAATCACTGAAGCAGCCCTTTTGCTTCTGTAGCGGGAGAAAACATGAAATTGATTAAAACAGCATAAATGCAACAGGAAAATCTTCCTCCTCCGCAGTCAGTTTGGGAATGGAAAGTTACCTAGTTCTCATGGTTCTTTTTGGGTTTTGGGGTTTTTTTTCTGTTGCTGCTCTGAAGTTGTCAGTTCAGGGGAAATTCTGTCCTTAATAGGAAAAAGATCTCATAGCACCACTGTGCAACTCCAGCATGCCTCTTCTCAAGGAGTGGTGATCTGCTTCCAGAACAGGGGAAATGAGAGTAAGGAAGATTTCTGGACTCACTAAGGACTGTTGCATGCCCTGAAAATCTACTTTTTGCCTCACACTGACATGGATCGTGATACAGGGCTTACAATGACTGTTCTTCTGCTTCCCTCTACAACTCACAGAAACAAGTCCAAACAGCCATCATAAACTGCAAGGAGTATCTCCTGACTTTGTCACAGTTACGCAGTTCCTGAAACCTGAAAAAAATAATTGTGTCCTGTAAAATTCCATTTCAGATACTGAAAGTTGCACTGAAGGTACAGTTTGGTGACCTAAGTAAATACAGATGGAAGCCTCACGGAGATTTTCATACATATAATGAGAAAAATCTTGCAATTAACATTATATATATATATATATATATATATATATAACATTATAGCAAGTACCATTGGATGAGAAAAGATCTGCTGAACTTTCTGTCCCAGCCTCATCTGCTGTGATACTTCCACTGCTGAAAACAATGCTGGGGAAAACTGTTGATCTACTGTCTCAAAAATATCCATCCCAATAATAAACAGGATGTCCCAAACTTCAACTCAGCTCAGCACCACTATCACACAGTACAAATTAAGAGGTCATTGCAATCTGCTGAAGAAGAACTAAGCGTGATGCTGGACAGTTTGCCATGATACGGGACAATAGAGAAACATCGTTATACTGAGGTACACAGTTGTTGCTGACAGGCAAGAGAAATGGGCTGTCCTGAGAGAATAGCTGTGATGTTTATATGCACTCTCAGTTAAGGCATCCAGCCTTGCTGTTGTCAAATCAGTCTACCGTGGACACCATCCATTACAGAAAAAAAATATTACAAATAAATATCTGGGAGTAGTCAGAGTCTAATTCTTGGTAACAAGTTAGTAATGACCCTATTTTCTAATGAAACTGTTTTTTCATTACATCTGCCTTCATCTGATTTATACAGCTGTGAACTAAAAAGGAAGTCCTCAAAGGTGTTTTTACTTCTTTCAGAATATTGAGTAGCTCCTTAGAGCAACAATTGATATAAAGGTCATGATCATTAACGGCCGGATTACAGGAATATTCACACAAGTCAGAAGTCTCCTTTCAGTATTTTTGGGGGTTAGCTTTGTAATGTGAACTGGAATTTGCTTGGTAGTTCCAAGGGCATGTCCAGCATACTGTAATGACCATTTCTGCTTGGGACACTTAGATGTAACCTTTCCCACGGCTTTCCTTTCAGTGATACGGTTTGTTCTTTCTTACCTATATTCACAAGCAGTTTTCAGATGTAGGGTCCTATAAAACTTCCTGTAACAAAAGATGACAAAGAAAAGGAAATTTCTAAAATAGAACTAAATCACAAAGTGAGTCTGTTTAGGAAGTTGCTGGACATTCTTCCATTTTAATTCTTTTTTTCTCTGTAACAGCTACTCAGTTGTGCTTTTAATTTTTTCACCTTTTGCATGTTTATTGAAATGGGAGCTGCATGTATAGCTGATGCATTCACAACCAATTTTTCCAGGTTTCATGTGCTACGTACAGCTCAGCACGCTTTCTTCAAGCATGTACTTTTCTTCAGCAGTGCAATTCTGTGCAGACTCAACTGCTGTCCTCATAGCTCTCAGTTTCTCACCCCTTATCTTTCTTAAAAGTTGAGGAGTAGTCAGATATTAAATTAGTCCCACCATTTGTAAAGGGGTTTGTTCATATTGATTCAGATCTAGCCAGGGTGGCACAGGGTATTGTATTAAATACAGTTTTAAGTTTCCTTGGTCTAATGTCAAGATTCTAGTGCATATTAATAACCAGTATTAGAATAAGAAGACACAGAAGAGGTATATTTTCCTTTATTGTTTATTATAATACAAGAAAAACAAATCTAGAAAGCACATTTCATGGAGCACCATATTGTAACAAAATTTTGCTGGCTCTCCTACGAAGTGTATTTTTGACATTTAAACAATGACACACACATAGTCAGCACACACAGGCATCTACACCCTGGCAATCTTATTACTGGCCCCAAAGAGACCCCTCTTTCAAATACATAAACACTAAGGTGCACAGAGGAATGCTAGTGTGAGGGCATCTGAAGGCCAACTGAGTTAATTACTCTTTTGTTAGCGATCTTCATAAGCACACAAGCCTTCATTGTTTCACCCCAGTCTCTCTTCTCTGAAGCCTCCAAATTGGGCCCAAAGGTCACTGAATATGGATCTGGCACAACCACGGTGTAGAGTTGAACAAAACTGGCCAATATTCCCTACCTGATACCTCTTATTACTTTGGTTATAGTACTGAATGAGTCTTGAAAACTCTTAAACCTACGCTCCACATCACAGAAAAGCCACTTTCACACATACAGAAACATAACATCCCTTCCTGCACACACATGAACGCGTAGCACTGACACCCGTTTGAGAAGCTTTGTGAGTTTCCCCACCAAGATCACCTTCATAAAAATGACTGCATTTTTTTTCAATGTGTTCAGACAGTTGCTCAACAATGTATTTCATACGATATTTCTTTCTTGTTAACAGACAGGGCACATTTTCCTGCTGCCTTAAATTTATGTCATTGTCTACACAAGCAAGAGCAAAATGCTGTTGTTTTCATCTGTACAAAATGTTTTACATTCATTTTATACAGTGCTAAATAATGATGCTAAGCACAGAACAAGGTAAAATGAAAGCCCAGAATAGCTTTTTACCTTGCTCAAAATGAAAAAGTACTGGAAGTTTCCCATACTAATGCTGAGACATGGTATCGGGGTCTCTATTATATACAGTAGCCTTCCAGAATACTTTCAGGCACCTATTTTGTGAGCTATTGCTCAATATGTATGTCACACTGAAGCACCTCAAATATATGTTTTAGTGCCCTCAAACAGTGAGAATAAGAGACAAAAGCAAATCCAGCCTCACAGCAGACTAGACCAATTGCGAAGTACGATGCTAGCAAGGTAGCAAAATTTCTGCCTGGACCAAAACCAACCCACTGTTACAATAATTTTGAGTAGCTGACATATGGCCACTCACTGAGGACAATGCACGAAGTTTACTTTAAAACCTTTTCTATAAAATGCTTTAATTTCGTCAACAGAAAAACCAAAGAGATTGTATTTCTGTCAGCCACTTACGAAAGATATTTTTCTCCTCTAAGCCCTTTTCTCTTTGAAATACTTCCCCTGCTTTCTGAAATTTATGGATTTGCAAAATGTATTTCTGTCTTGATAATGAGTGAGGCTGATCTATCTTCAAGTTTTGGGAAGAGCAATGCATTCATGTTGCCAAGAAAGAAATGGAAGTTACTGTGTATTTTTTCTTGTGGAAAATCCTTATGGACTTCCCATTTACAGGAGCCAATTTTGTAATTCCTTTATACTGTGTGATGAACGGGCATCTATGAATAACGAGACAAAATAATGGAAATTCAAAACGAGAAAGGAGACTTGAAAAATAACTGTAACTTTAGATATGCAAAGGGATATTAACTAACTGAATTACTAACTCGGACTCTCTCTTCCCAGCTAAAGGTATGTTTCAACAGCTGTGCTAAACATTTGGCTAGCATTTCCTGGATAAACAGTTCAGACTTCAACTGTATGATGGGGAAAAGAAGAGAGAAAGAAAAGACTTACTGGTTTAACTTTTACAAAGGCTATGGAGTTGCTATGGACAAATCATGTCAGACAACTGAAGAATAGGATATAATAAGGAAAAGATGTTGTGCTGGGTATATCAACGCATATTTTCGCTTGGAGTAACATCTACAGCTTTACTCACCTGAGTAAAAGGACAGTGTAGCGAACCCAGAAGAGATTCAGAGACAAGCAAAGAATATGGACCTATGTAAGAATTTGAATTATTGTTTGGCTTAAGAAACAAACAAAAGGTATGTAAGTTTCTATATAGAGTATATAATCACTGACATACAGAAGAAAAACTGGGATCGCTCCTGTTTACACTGTTGTAGCATGGAAGAGCAAGAAATGAGAATGACATTGAAAACCAGCCAATTTAAATGTGAAAAAAAAAAATCTGGTTTTATTTGGTTTTCTTTGTTCTTAAACATGATGGGGTTTTTAATTTTAGTATTCCCTACCTCAAGAAATATTTAGATTTCAAAACTCGGGATCAGCCTCTCATAGGGATGATGAGACATCAACAATCACATTAGACAAGACAAAAATAGTAAGGGCTGAAGCTAATCAATATTCAAGAAATTATTGCATCTTCCCCTGAAGCATCTGATACAGTCAGAGGTAGGACACTGGATTAAATAAACCACATAGTTTGGCTATGTTACTCTTTCTGTAGCATTAGGTTTAAAAATTTCATTTATATATCCCAGTTAGTCATGAATATGTATAACGATTTTCCACACTGAACTCTGAGCTACAGTAATATTAATGAATGGGAGGACAGAACAATCATTATTACTGGTCTTAGACACCACTTATGTGCACATGCATATGTATATACATATATAAAAATACACCATATGCATATATATGCATACATAAATGCATACATACATATATGCACACACACACAGAGACACGTGCCTTCTGAGAAGTGGGGCTCACCAGAAGGGCTGAAGACCATTCTTTACGCTCTTCTCTGATACACATTACCAAACTATGTAAGTGTGTGTGTGCATATGTTTAACAGTGTGTAGAGGAAAATGTGAGAAGGAAGGGAAGCATGACCCTGAATATGGGAGAAATCACTCATGTTACAGTCATTATTTCAGATCTGTGCTTGAGAACACATTTCCACATGCTCTGTACATTGGCTAAGTTGACCAACAGCCAAGCAAGAAGAAATGCACAATATTAAAGGGACATTGTGAAAATGAAAATATTTATGTTATGTATTTTGTTAGTATTAATACATCATATTCCCGACAACTGGCAGGATGAGAAATTAAAAGGACTAACCTGATTTTTGCCACTTACCCTGTTTATCTATTTCATGTTTCTGCCAAAGTTAGCAGAAAACTTGGATAGTCCATCTCCTTATGGGTTTTCATTTATCAGCTCTAATGGCTTGGCTCATTGTAAACTTGCCTTTTCATCAGGCTTGATTAAATCACTTCAATTTCAGAAGTACCTAAACTTCATGTATACTCTAAGTAGACAGTATCTCTTTAACCATAATTAATAATTCCTCAGACGCATTCGTATGAAAATTCTGCCATCTTTTACACTTATTCACATTAATTCACACTATTTGTCCTCCTTGTTTCTCTGGAAAGGCTTTTGAGAACATGAGGGAAACAAACAGGCTATCACCTCATCTGATAGTAGAACTGCAGCTAATCAATTCTGAGGTTGCAAACAACTTAACTTCCAGACAAACTAATGTAGCTATAAACTAGTTGCAGGTATCTAAGACAGCAAAAATCAGCATGACTACATTTAACAGGGTAAATGACAGGATAGGTTTCCATTTCAATGAGGTAAAGTTGTGTACAAGCTCCCCCATCCCCAAAATACATCTGTAAGGTCATTATCTCAAATAAAAATAAAAGAGAGAAATAAGTTATTTTTTAAAAAGCTAAAAATGAAATTACCTCTAAGCCTACTGCTAGACAGAAAGAAATCTAGGTGGGTACAGAAACAGAGAAGAGAACCAGAGAATACTGAAAAATGTGTGTTGTCAGCTCTGAGAATCAAGGGTTAGTTGGCATCAGCCGAGTTTGGTCTCACAATGCATGCTTTAGATGGTTCTCGCTGTTTTACTACAAACAGTCGAGGTTTTCTAGTTTTCAAATTGCAATGTAAAAATTTGATCATCTTTGTCTTTCAAAGCAGGCTTTTCCCAGCAGGCACAGGCCTGCACACTGGATACAAACGTACAGATAGAATTAGACAGTTAA
Organism: Steatornis caripensis; assembly: GCA_013398225.1. NCBI lineage: Eukaryota > Metazoa > Chordata > Aves > Caprimulgiformes > Steatornithidae > Steatornis > Steatornis caripensis. The sequence continues at coordinate 10,724 of VZSC01004479.1, forward strand.
TACGCTGTGCAGAGGCATCCCTAGAGAGTACAAATACCAGCATACAATGTTTCATCTTGAGCTGAGCAGCCAGTCTGCCGGCACAATGCATTGCATGGTGGTTCCTGTAGTCTCTGAACAACAAAATCTCTAGGAGAGAGGACAATTGCCACACTCCACCGCATTTCTATGCAAAGTGATCGCAAGTCCCCTGGTCCCTCCCAGGTTGCTTGCATTGGCCACAGGAGGGTAAAGAAGTGTTTCTGATTAAATGCACTGCGTTGCCTTCCCATGGATCACCTTCCAAGCAGCAACACTTCCGGCTCACCCCAGGGCTGACACTTCATGAGACGGATTCCCGGGAGACAGGTCTTATCTCACCACTCTTCTGATCGCCAGTAGCATCGTTTCACAGAAGCCTCTTCACCTCTTCTGTCCCATAGCGAGCGCAGGAGTGGGATTTTTTTCACTCAATAATGTTTCTGTGGAGTTAGCTTTTTATTTGCTTTTCCTAGATAAAGTTCATTTGACCTTGTTATCAAATGTGTTCTCCTGCAATCATCTGACTGAATCTTATTCAAATCAGCATATGTTTTCTTTTTTTCCCTTTTACATCACTTTGAAGGGACACACGTGTTCACATAGCTTCTGTAGAGAATGGACTTCATCTTTTGCTGAAGTTTTGTTCCAGCCAAAGCCGAACCTCCTGCAGATTGTAGAAAAAGGGGCCTTTGCCTCCCAGGTAGGCGATTTTTTGTCTCTGCACAATGCATACTCGCTCAAATGAAACCCCATAGGCCACATTGGCATTGTTGTCCATGCAGTCAGCCACCACTTGGCACTGAGGTGGCAAAGAAAAGCGCTCTAGGAGCTGGTGAGCAGCTGCGCATCGGTCTTCCTGGTTCCTGTGTTTCTTAACTTCAAACGAAGAGGGAGAGATTCCAGGTGCAGCCCAGCCATCTGACGGGTGAGCCTCATCGATGTAGACCAACAGAAAGTCGGCCACACCAGAGAACTCTTCCACCAGCTTGCTGAAGGCCGACAGCTGGCTTGTGAATGGTGGTCAGGTGGCTGAACCAAAGTTGACCACCAGTGGCCGCTCGGAGTTGGCGAAATCTAGAAGGTGGCATTTGGTTCCACACTTGCCACTGACACTCTTCCAGCTGCTACTGCTGCCATCACCATGGCTGCCCTTGGCTATGTGTATTACACTGGAGTTTGGGGCTTCTCCTCCCAGTTTGACCTGATGGCAAAACAAATTAAAACAGCAAGTTAGTGTGATTGCTTGCCCGGTATCCTTATGACTAGTCTCTTCAAATAAATAATCACCTGTTCAAAGAGCACACCTAACTATCCGCACGGACACTAGCATGGGGATGCAGCAAATGATCAAAAGCAACAGCTTTAAAAAGCTCATCTAGTCCCTCTCCACTCACAGTGCAGGGAAATGTGGCATTCCTGACAGGTATACTACTTCATTATTATTAGAAAATTTGATCTGAGATCTGTCTTGTCCTGTCCACTACACACATAGTCCTATCCACTCCTATGTATTTGCAGACTCTTATTTGCTTTCAAACAGACTACCTCCAATTTCTTCTAACTTTTCTCTGAGCCAAATTTTCTAGACACGATTTTTTTTTCACTGCCATCCTCTGAGTTCTCTGCACTTGTTTCACATCTTCCTTGAAGAGCAGTGTTCAAAACTTCAAAAGAGTTTTTACTAATTCTCAGAATAATCAGACAATTACTTCATGTATTTCACAGGCTACACCTGTTTATATCTTCCAGATGTTTGCTTCTTACAAAACATCATGACTGTTTTGGAAAAACAGTAGACTGTTGACTAAAGGTTAGCTAGTGAGAAGTTATAATGCCTAGGTCCCTTTTTCTGCCTTTCTAGTTGTACCCCATCATGGATTTGGGTACTTCATCAGCCCAGCCTGAATTTGGTGCTTTGCACTTGGCCCCACTGAACTGCATCCTACACTTCAAGGCATTTTTCCAGTTCTCCAAAATCATTCTGCATTGTGTTCCTGATCTTCACAACACACGTAGTTCCTCTCAATTTTGAGAGGTTTGCAGACTTCATACATGTATACTCTCACCCATCCCGCAGTCCAAAAATTTAAATACTCAGAATACCAAATACAAGAGAGATCTCTGCAGACACCCACTCAATATATCATTCTGTTTTGACAGTGGATCATCCACGACTGTACTCTTCAAAGGGTTTTCTAACCACTCTGCAGTAATTTCATCAGTGACTTGAGTGACACAATTTCTTCTACTGCAGTGTTTCTCAAGAAGATGACTGGGGGAAAAGTAGCAGGAAAAGGGGAAAGTTTATATGATGGTTGAAGTAGGATAAAATGAAAACGAACTGTTCTCAGCTCTAACCCCAGATCTAACTCAAACCCACAGGCAATTTTGCCTGAACACTTCCAATTCCCTGCCTACAGAAAAAAGACAGAATATAAGCATCTTGCAGAAGGGACTGCCAGAATAAGGTGGAGCTTGCTGAGGCCTCCAAGATCCTTAGCTGATAACTGCTATAGAACCACAAAATATTATTACACATGACAATTAGTTTTTAATGAGCTCTGTTACAGCAATTCCTGTGTATCTGCCTTTAACATCAAATTCTAGTACAACAATGCAATTAGCCTTTTGTATTTGCCTGACTCTTTCTATCTCCTGTCTATTTGATTATGTTCAGAAGTGTTGCTTTGAAGGAAACATACAGGGCCAAATTCTGAAGTCTTTCATACTATAAATGTTTTTTTCTGAAGCTATACTCCAGTTAAGCCAATAGAAGCTAACACTGAATGAGAACTGTGTAAAAACTGAATAAATAAGTGGGGTTTGGTGCACTTCTATTCTACATTACATTATAGGATATCCTGGTGAGTCAGATACAGAAAGAAGCTGAGTTAACAACTGAATACTTAACTGATGCAATTGCTGCTACACACAGATCCAGACACAAGTATATTATAGATATTGGATCCTCCATTTCTCCCCGAGAAGCCTGACTATCTTGAACAAATCTGCAGTTATTCATGATTCAGCATTATTTCATCAGAATAGCAATAGAAGCAACAGTCTAAGCAAAGCAAAGTTTGTAAGACACTGCTTTTCACAGCTACATGATAAGGTCTCACAGCATGTTGACACACGATATAAACACCATTTTCCATGGGGCAAACCGAGATACAGCTGTGCTGCCATTCACTTGAAGATCAGCAAGGAAGAGAGCCACAGAAAGACTGTCTGAGACCCACAAATTTCTCCAGGCCAAGCACGTGGTGGTTATGCCACTGGGAGCCATGGATCTGCAGCTGCAGCTGCATCACAGGCAGGGGAAGCAAGTGATGCCATAGGAAAGCACAGCCCCTTATGGCCCCTCTCCCCGTAAACATGCATCTGCAGGTTTGAAATAGCAAGCGAGGTTTGAAATAGCTGAGTTTAGGACCTGCTGTGCAAGTGGGCTGTCTGTTGAACTCAAGGAAGGAAAAGAGTTGTATTCCAGTTTTTGAGAAGAAAGGCTCTATCTGGAGAGGGGCAGGCTCAGAGACTCAGGCTGCAGCATTTAAGAAGTGGCATTAAGCACCTTGCAGCATCCAAGAAGTGCTGCTACAGGCCACCTACACCTTAGCAGGTAGTAGGTACTCTTTTGCGCTGTTGAGTGTTGAACATCTCATTTCTCTCTGCTGTTCTGTACAGTAAGACAGGCAAAGCAGGAATGAGTAAGGTAAAGGCCCAGACTTGAGCAAAGAGATACACGGGTCAAGATCATGTGGTGGACATACAATGATCCTGAGGGCTGCATTCACTCCATAAGCCAGCTAGACAACTCAGCATTTTGTAGAAGTTGGTAAGTACGACAAAAGGGCACATCTCAAGAAACCAACATCTGCACAAACACTAGATCTCTCTTTACCTAGAAAGCTTAACTGTTCTTGCACTACCAAGCAAATGCTTTTGCAGAGCTAGCTTGCCCAAAATGTGCCTTTTGGGCAAAGCCTGGCATGTAAGTATCTGTCCTGCACCCACCCCCTGGATGAATAATGGACCTCAGTATTTAGGACTGTGTGCTCATCCAGTGAAAGAAAAGAAGTAATAACATGTGATTTATCTCATAAATAACAATTAAGCAACACATTGTGACTTTCTGATATTTGCTGGTGCTCTTCAGAGGGAAAGAAAAATAAAGGTAAAAAGGATAGAAGCAACTAAAACTCAGCAATGAACAGAGCTGCTCAGGAGACAAGAAACATCTGAGCAGCTGTTTCCCCTCACTCTTCTGGTTTTATTTTAACAAAACTATTATGACTGAAAATACTCTAACCAGCACTCTTGCACTGGGAAACAACAGTCTGCTTCTTAATCATACTTAAGCAGAAAGAGAGGCTATATATTGTAAGCTCCTCATTACCAACTCTTCACTCAGGTCTACCAAACGCTTCTTTTCCTAGGCAAGATTGCAAACGCTGAAGGAACAGACTAACAATACAACTCCCATCGAACAACAGCATGTGAATGGCCTTCAAATACTACTTAGCATTGGTACCAAGGGTGGCAATGTATTTCACTGCTCCACACCAATGCAAGTTTGCATTCTGTCTCTCATACTCCTCATTAACCAAAAACCTGATGGATTTAGGAAATAAAGCACAAATAAGTACAAAAAAGTACAAATATGCCCTAGGTCTCCTTATAGCAGTTTGTCTTTATTTCCCATAGCCACGAAGTAAGTCTCATGGCCGCAGGTTACCTATCATTTTAATTTTTGTTTCTAGGAGTGCTTGTGTTGGGGTTTTTTTCCCCTTAATGAGACATCCTTGCCAAGCAGGCATTTTCTGCTGTTGCAGAGCAGTAATTAGGTCGGTGCCTTGTTCCATGCCAGTGTCAGGCACTCCAAAAAGCAGCCCTGCCCAGTCGTTAACGCACTTCAACACAAGCAGCAGCATCTCCACTAATTGGTCTTGATGAAGCGCTGACATTCCCAAAGAGACTCTTTATTTCACCAGGCTCCGGAAGGGATTGACACAGGATGACAATATCATCCTTGCTGATCATCTGCATTGTAGGCCTCCGCCGTCTTCTTTGTTGTTATTTATCAAAAGAAAAAGTAGCTCTTGGAAAAGAAAATCAACCCAATGAGAAAACAAACAAAACCCCCCATGTATTCAGCCAAACCGCTTTTGAAATCTTACACAAAGGCAGGCAAAATATAAATTGTGACAAACAAACTAGCAGAATTCCCCTTACACGTGACCCAGCATTTCTGTAATCACATACTTATAGAATCACAGAATCATAGAATGGTAGGCGTTGGAAGGGACCTCTAGAGATCATCTAGTCCAACCCCCCTGCTAAAGCAGGTTAGCCTAGAGCAGGTTGCACAGGAATGCATCCAGGCGGGTTTTGAATATCTCCAGAGAAGAAGACTCCACAACCTCTCTGGGCAGCCTGTGCCAGTGCTCTGTCACCCTCACAGTAAAGAAGTTTTTCCTCATGTTCAGGTAGAACTTCCTGTGCTCCAGTTTGTGCCCATTGCCCCTTGTCCTGTCGCTGGGCACCACTGAGAAGAGTCTGACCCCATCCTCTTGACACCCACCCTTTAGATATTTGTGAGCATTGATCAGATCTCCTCTCAGTCTTTTCCAGGCTGAACAGACCCAGGTCTCTCAGCCTTTCCTCATAAGAGAGATGCTCCACTCCCCTAATCAACTTTGTGGCCCTCCGCTGGACTCTCTCCAGTAGTTCCCTGTCTCTCTTGTACTGGGGAGCCCAGAACTGGACACAGTACTCCAGATGCGGCCTCACCAGGGCAGAGTAGAGGGGGAGGATCACCTCCCTCGACCTGCTGGCCACACTCTTCTTAATGCACCCTAGGAATATGTGCGTGAACATTCGGCCATTCGGCTCCAGCCTTCTGGATGAGGTGGAAACCAGGCAGCATGCAGGCACCCCCTCCAACGCAGCCTGCACGGGACACGCAAGGTAGGCCAACCAAATCTGAAAGCCAACCAGGCCATCAGCAAAGAGTGAGCACCAGCCCAACACCACAGCAGTAACTTGCATCAGTTGCGTGAATTTTGCATTCGCCTGACAGCCTTGGTACTGCATCTCCTTCTCCGAATCTGCACGCGCAGTCTGATGCTTTAGCATGCAGACTGCAAAATTAAGGAGACTTAGGAGCAGGAAAGAAAGCTCTATTCATAAACTACAAGCTAGAAATAGCACATACTGCTGACTTTGTTGTACACTCTCTGCGAAGACTAGGAAAAGCTCCATGGACAAAACATTGCCTCCTCGTTTACCTTTTCTTTTTTCTTGTTTTGCTTTTATCAGCTTCAGCACAACCCTCCCGGGACCCTGTGCACTGCGATGCAGCTTTCATTTCCTGTGTGAGGGATTTTCAAACAGTTTGGCAGACTCATCAGGCTGTGCCAACTCCCTAAAGAAAATAGGTGTTGCTAGACAATTAGCAGTCTGTGATATTAGCCATTTAAATATGGACATGCTGTGTTTGGGACCAGAGTCCAGCAATTGGTAATGAACTGAATCCCTGGAGCTTTTTGCTCCCTTTCAAATTCTCTGCTTTGATTTGATTTCATCCCATTCAGCTAAATATAGCCTCTGAACAGCCTGATATTTCTCAGTGCTTCATCCAAATCATAATCAGATTTTGGCTGGAGAATTGTACAAATTATTATTTTTGTTTTCTTTATTTACATGACCCAGTGTTGTGCTGTGGATAAAAATTACAGGAAGCCCTTGTCTGGAGTAGCGTACAGGAGTGGGAGCTCTTCATTTGTCATGGGGAGGTGGCAGCTTGCTTTAAGAGGCTCCATTACTCCAACTGGAGAGCAGAGACCGGAACTGACTCAAGTTCTCCCAGAGTCCAGAGTCTTTATTTAGGATCAGGTGTGTGAAGCCAAGGGAGAGAGGTGGGAGACAAATTAAAAAGGGCACAGTCCAGATAAAAATAACTAGTCAAATGCTGCTGTCTTTATTTTAAAAACTGCCAGTCCCACAAATGAGCATGCACAGCAGAGGGAAAGCATAAAGGAGCCTTTTGCCTTGCACTCTTATAAAAGAAAATGGGTAATTTTACTTCCTCTGATCGAGGAGCCTACAGCAAGCTTCTTAGCAGCTTATGCTTCTCTCAAGATGGGAGCATGGCCTACGACACCATGGCCTCGGGGCCGCTGGCTGCCCTTGTGGACTCTACCTACAGGTGACAGAGGCCTTCGCCAGTCTTTGTTAGCACCTGGAGGACATTTGAAGTTAATTTGGATTTTTTTTTTTAATTTTTTTTACTCAGCTTTAGCACTGTATGAATACACAGTGGTGGTTTTGTTGGAGAGGCAGAGCCGGGACGCGAGGACCAGGTACGATGCTGTTCCTGGGTGCTGCCCATCTGCTAGTTTTCTGTGCCTACCACAGCCAAAGGGGGTGTCCACAAGAGTTTCACAAAAAGGCAAGCAGTACTTTCATGCAGGTTTTTGCACATAAGATTGAAAATGGAAGACTGCAAAGAGGTGGTGTTGAAGAAGTGAAGTTAGATTCGTGAAGTGAAATGGGTACGGTGGGATAGGAGTCGTCATACTCCTTTCCTACCCTTTGCCTGTCTTGAGTGTTTGAACTCTAAGCTCTGTGTGACAAACTGTCTGCTCCTCTTGTTTAAGACTCTGCCTAGTACAATGGGTCCCTGATCTAGGTGGGTCCTCAGACACTACTACAACAAACATTATTATATATTAATAATAATGACAATGACAAGCCCAAATCCTGTTGAATTTATGTTCCAAACACTGCAGGAAAGGTTTTAATTGTGGTTTTCTTTTTGTTTTTCTCAAGTCTTTCATGATTGTTTTCATTTGAAAATGTCGATGAAAACAATTCTGCTAAGCTGAACTTTGTAAAACCAATATTTTTAATATCATGCAATGTCTAGTTCTAAACCCTGAAACTATATGACACGCTCACTTTCACAAATTCCCTTTATCACTGTCAAATGCAGAGAGACACTTCCTTACCTTGCCAGAGAAAATAAATACAAATAAGTACACAGGTTATTTCTTTGTTCCCACCTTTAAAAGATTTCCCCGAAAAGCAAGGTGTTACTGGACAGCCAAACAGCAGGTAAAGGATCATGACGTTATATTACTTTCACGTATAGCTGTGATAATGCTGCGCAGCATGCGTTTAAACATGAGTTTTCAGGCTGTCCTGCTTTGCATAATGATTTTTTTTTAGGAATAAATGATGTACCTATCAGGCAGGCAGAAGTAGCCAAAGGTAATTTAATTGTGCCTCCCTAAAATCTCAGGGAAATCCCACTAGGTGTTTACTGAACCAGTCTACTTGCTGCTACATCCAGAGCTGGGCCTATGCTGGGAAGTGGGGATCCTGTGCCAAACATTCCCTCCGTGCTGGGTCTGTCATGCCAGAGCTTGCTGCTGGCCAGTTCTAAAGACAGTAAAAAGGTGTACAAGTACATTCACAGACCCATCACCATCCATCGCTTGAGATGCTGGCATCCTTCTGAGGGCTGTAATGTACATTTACGCACATGTACGTATATGCGCATGTACGTGCTACCCCCATAGGTGCACCATGGCATTTCGAAGCATTTGGCTGCTTCGGGGAGATGCCATCAAGGTCTTCCTCCTAACTACCCTGCACTGAGATGGAGAAGAGGGAGGATTTCCTCCAGGATAACCTTATAGCTCTCTAGTGGAGACCAAGAAGGGTAGCTCTGCATTGCTGAAACACAAAGCTCATATCTGGCACTGGAAAAGATCCAGCACGAGGCCTCGCCACTGGGCACTGCTAATGGGTGCAACCTTTTTTGTACCCATTCTAAAAGCATTTTAAGATAACAATTTCTCACCTTTGGAATCCTAGAAAGCAGATTCATCCCAGTACTAAGTAAAACATGGAAATTGGCAGGTAAAAAAAGCTTTTAAAAGTAAATACAATGTTGTTTTCAAAACTTCTCTATCTTTTTCTCTGGATTTCTGTAAGGTATGGGACACATTCAGTATACATGCTCTGGGCTAAAACAAATGCCTCAGTGGCATTTGTACGGATGGCCTATATACATCATGCAGAAGGCATCCTAACACCCTCCCAGAAATGTCTCTGGTTTTTCTCTCTTATCAGTAGGTGTGGTTGCATTTGTATCTATACGTACATATACATACACACATATATTATATACACGTGTACATATATACAGAGAAATGAGAGTAGGCTTGACTCCTGAAAGAGCAGATTATGTATGCCTATGTGTGTGTATTTTTACATTTATACACACATGCGTATATGTATGTACATATACATATATAAACAGATGCACACGTTTGTATCTGTATACATACAAACATACACGAAAGTGTAAATACCTACACACACATACATATGTCATTTGTTCTTCAGGAGTCAATCCACTCATTTCTGTAGATAAACAGAGCACAACAGTAAATTAGAAAATTAACATTTAAATAGAACAGTTGCATTCTTTCAATTATATAAAGTTAATGTAACTTGACTACTATATCTATCTCTGTTATGACAATTAATCTGGTCCTAAAGACTCCCTTGTAATGTAAGACATGCTTGCCTCTTGGGAAAGAATAGGAGGAGGATGTTCTATACATCACAAAGCTGGTGCAGTGTGGACAATATCAACACTGAATGTGACAGATACCGAACCCAGAGCTAAGGAAATAAAAAGAAATATATTAATCATTGATAAAATTTGCATAAGAAAATAAAAAACAAACAGAAGATCAATCATTTTGATTCCAGTGCGACTGTAAAATGTGGAGAAAACAAGTCATATAGAATGTTCTAACAGAAAAGAATACTGAATATACTCTATATACAATACAACAAACTCTGCATTGCTTCCCCACTGAGGATGTTCCAACTGTTGCTAGGTAATCTTGCCTATGAAATAACTGCCCTAATGAAAAAGTCATGTGCAATTACACTTAATAACAACAAAAAGCAGAACAAAAGCAAGTTGAAATTTGGGTAAGATATTAAAAAGTTTTTCTAGAAGGGAAAACGCATCAGAATAGCTATTTTCAAATATACTCTATTCCAAGATCATCTCTTGTACACACTAGTCTTGAAAGAAAATCACTTAATTCTGGGACAGTCTGTGTGCTTTCAAGGCAGAACTCCTTTCTTGTAACAAATTTAGTTTTAGTCCAGAATCTAGTATCTACCCACAGAGTTCTTCTGGAATGGCTTCCAGTAAATTTTTCTGTGAATTGAAATTTTTACATCAAGCACTTTTGTGAAAAATGCTATGAAATGTACTCCGGAAGAGTTCTGTGCAAGTGACACAAAACATAGTAAAACCAAGCATAGTTACTGCTTTAATCCAGTCTTCTGCTAACCAGCAGTCTAGCTTTGGTTTATCTCAGACATCTGCGATTCTGCTATTCTAGCTGAAAAATTGTGATTATCTCATAAATACTCCTCAATGGAATGAGCTTAAGCACCTGCTTGAGTACTTTGCTAATACCCGGCTTTAGCTAGCAAATTGGAGCAACAGGCAACCACAGTTCTGATACCAACTGCACTTTGCCATGCTGTTCAGTACCCTGATTCCATAATATTTTCATCTCCTACCCTCAGTAATGGGCTAAAATTAAGATATCACAACTGAGTAGTCCTATTCAGGATTTAGGAAAAGATAATTTAAGGAAAAAGATGCTTTGTGGGACAGTCTTTAATGTATTTCACTATTTCTCACGCTGCTTAAACATGCCACAAAGCAGGGTATATTTCAATTTTTTTTCAGCTCTACCACTACAGCTTTCCAGCTGAAACTTTTTCCTTTCTCTTCCTTACATAAGCAGCATAAGATTCTCCTCTGTTTTGGAGGTGATGACTCTTCTCCTCCTAATACTGTTCCTCAGTTTATTATGTCCCCTCTATAATTTGATTTCTACACTGCTCTACCTTTCTGTGACAATCAAGGGTTTCCAATGATCTTCTGTCCTTATGGCTTATAATTCTACTAGAGAAAACAGAGCCTTTCCATGAGTTGTTGGTCAATTAGTTTTGTCTTAAGGGTAGCTGGCATGAATGGGTTTTTTCCCCTTTTGGGAACAAGGTGATAAAATTTGGTTATGTTTATATGCGTTTTTCTGCTGAGTTCATTGAGGCCCAGAATTCATTCTAGGGACCTTAAGGCTGATTGGCATGAACAACCTAGGTCATTCAATGATGATAAGGGAGAGATTTTAATTACCAAAGTTCAAGATACAAGTTTCACTGCCAACACCACAAACAGCACAGAGTCATTCTCCCTGTAGCTTCTATGGTTGACATCAACAATACTGAGGAAAAGGCAAAGTATGACTTTGGAAACTACAGAAAGGTATGTGACATCCTGATTTTAAATAATTTTGTGTTATTTAAGCAAAATGAGATTGAAAATATCTCATGGATATAAGGTTCCTTACAGCTCCATACCTTCTCCTGATCCCGGGCCACATACAGGTTGCAAATACGGGAACTGGCTGTTTCAGAGCCATACTACCAACTTCCACCGGAGCCTTGACCAAGTCATGTGTTAACTGTCCTGCCTTGCCTTGTCTGTAGAATGGGAACAATTGCGCTCATGGGCCCATTTAACAAGGCCACTGTAAAATTTACTAACTTAACGTCTGTGAAGAGACTAAAAATAGAAACTAGAAGGGCTAGGAGAATAGTGAGCTTCATTCAGCATTACTTTATTTGGGTAGCCAGCTGGCTGATTCCTAGGGTGGCTGTAAGAGGTTGCCCCATTTGGCAAAAGCTAATGTTATTTGCATTTGTCTTACACTGGAAAATAATGTCCCCATGGCTTGGGTTTCAGGCTAAGCAGCTTGTATTCCGTATCACAAAGCCAGCAAACACCAACACCACCAGCTTTTCACATTACTGGGTAAGAGCAAATACAAAAGCTGTTGTGGGGGAGCGAAAGGGGACTGGGGGGAAGGTGATACAAAAAGATGTATTTCAGAAGATACAGAGCTGTCGTTTGGATAGGACCCCTATGAGCTCATGACATCACATGCGGTATGTTAAATTAGACGGTCTAAATAAGACAACACATTAACAGACTAAGCACTGTTTTGGAAGCCACAGAGCTCTGAATCCAGTTCTTCTACTTACTAACTGGGTGGCCTGTGCAAGAAATTTCATCCTTTTGCATCCAGCTTTTCAGTCTATAAAAGGGAACTATAACTACCTCCTGAGACCTGGGCAATCCTGGGCAATGCCACTGGGTAGTGTTTGTAGTCAGCTTCAAAGAAAAAAAAAAAAAAAGGTGTATGTTGCATAACTGCTACTGGCTTTATTAACTTAAATCATCAGGCAGCTGTCCCTCAGCTAGTCAAGTTCATTTTTAATCTCTGACATGTCCCTCTGTCACTGCCCTCCTGAAGAAAAAAGGCTCAGATTCACTCCATGCCCAGTTTTACTGTTACCTGGATGCTTCCTCCAATACAAAAATTAAGATGTGAGTAATAGAAACTGCCAGTGTAACTACAAAGGCTCGTTTTTTTTCTTTTACTCTAATTAAAACAACTCTATGCTACATAGGTGACATCTATGTACGTAGAGCTCTGTCTGAAGACGCAGTCTTTGTATAATCTGAGGGTCTCACATGGCAAACAGTTGAACGGCTGTGAAAACATCCAGAGCGTTTTACAATTTTTCTTAGACAAAGATCTTGAAATACTTTACAAACGTGAAGATTACTGTTTGTACTGGTGGGGAAACTGAGGCACGGCTAAACCGAGGGCCAGGGCTGCACAGAGTCAGCGGCAGAGCAGAGACAGCAGCTCCTGCGTCTCGTGAACCCTTAGCCCCGACTTAAAAGTACTGCTCCTTGCTGCTTATTCGTCTCCCATGAAACTTAACATCAACTGGGAGACAGTCTGCGCCTCACAGAGTCCTCGCCTTCCCGTCCGTTCGGTTCCCCCGTGACAGCAGCGCTGCCCAGCAGGGCTGCCCAGCAGGGTTGACTCACGGCTGCCCAGCACAGCTGACCCAGGGCCACCCAGCACAGCTGACCCAGGGCCACCCGCCGGCCCCCAGCCCCGGGCACCCACCTGCTTGTAGGCGTCCAGGAGGAAGCTGTTCCAGACGCAGCGCAGCCCCTCCGAGGTCAGCATCCTCCGCCACTCGCCGCGCCCGGACTTAGACCGGCTCAGAAACAGCACCATGTGCTTCAGGAGGATCACGGAGTCGTACAGCGCAAGGAAGAGGCAATTGGAGAAAAAGACCGGCAGGATCTGAAGCGTGATCAGCAAATCCACGCTTAGCAGACCCATCTTCCTCACTGCTTCTCTTCAGCCGGGTGCCTTCAGCTCCCTTTTTTGCCCTGTACCCTCATTTAAAAAAGTAAAGTAAAAGGCATTTGAAAAGCCTCGTTACTCCTCTCAGTCTGTCTCTTTAACGTGAGCGGAGACAGTTAAATAGGAGCAGGCTGGTTAAAACCATAGTGCACGGTAGTCACTCAGCTCGGAGCTGCTTATTTTTCAGAAACTAAGATGTTAACAAAAATTCTTCCCTTAACCAGGAGACCTGATTTAGTTGAAGAGAGAGGCAGCTGTGTTTCCAGTCCCCTGCAGTTACAAAATTTAAGCTGAGATTGTTAATTGTTAACTTTCCTGCGCTATCCCATTGTTTCTCAGCTATTTAAGCGCTGAACAGACCTCTCATTTCTGTGTCAGTAAAGCTAGCTACCAGGTGCAACAATACTTTTTTTATAAAAGGTTTATGTACATAACTTTCAGTTCCTTCCTCCCTCCCTCCCTCTCTCCTTCCCTCCCTCCCTCCCTCCCTCCCTTTCCCTCTCCCCCC
>VZSC01004479.1:41067-57608 GCA_013398225.1 Steatornis caripensis
GGGGGGGGGGGGGCGACATTATTTTCTTCAACACAGGTGATTCATATTAAAGAAGCCATCTGCTTTTACTACTCAGCTCACTTAGTAGCAAGTCAGTTATACACGTAGTAGTCTTCTGCACTCACTGTGTCCCAGAGGAAGTGTAATGTGTTGGCGTATTGGCAGCAAGGGTAGTAGTGGTAGGCCAAGGGATTTATGACCAAATACATCCTACATGACAAATAACCGAGAGAGGCTCAGGAAGATTAAGGCCACTATGGACTAGTCACGGGGCTACTAAGGGGCACCAGTAAAGCAGTACAGTATGATTCATACAAGACAGAGAGGCTTCCCACACAAAAAAAATAAAACCAACCATAAAATCGAAACCCTCATGCTGAAATCAAAACCTTCATGCTGAAAAGAATGACTCTGCATTTTCACATCTTAAGAATACAAAAGATTAGATTTATTATTTGTGAAGTAATTGAAATGAGAGTAATAATTTTGCCAGGAATCGCTAGTGCTGTTTCCTGTGCAATACTGATGTTTTCTTGGAAGGCATTCATCCAGATACCACCCAGACTCAACTTTGCTTAGTTTTTGAGATCAAACTGGAACAGCATAATGAAAGAATACATTGTAATGATATGATTAAATGGCTCAGAGCCAATACATACCAGATCCTGGTCAGGATGAATTTCATGGAAAATTAAGGAAAAGGTTTCTATGGTATGGAAAGAACAAGTAATAAAAGGCTACAAAGAACCTTATAATCTGAGGTCCTCATTTACAGTGCATATTACACAAACATACTCCTTGCTTGTAGAGATAAAACCATAGTATGTGCCAGAGCACTTGAGGAACCTTTTGTATTCCAGGATAATCCCATAACCCAGACAGATATCCAGTATCCAAAAGCTTGCTCTCCGTCTGTTTGAAATCAGACTGCAAATCCCAAACGCATCTATGGTAAGCAACATCAGGATCATAGTAGTAGAGACTCTAGGGCTTTCCTTTTGGACCAAAGCTATCAAAAGGGGTAAGACTGGAAAGGTGGAGACTGCCTGGGCAAGTAGGTATGCCTCTAGAGCTGCTCTAAATGTGACATACATCCACAGTTCACCAGGAATACCAGGTAAGGAGCCTACAACAAGCCTCAGTGGCATTCTTGCAGGAACCTAAATCTGAAGGGCAGTTATTTCAGTCTCACTCTGCCATAGAGACCATTCAGTACAGTTTTGGTATCCCTTTTTCTCCAGTAGGTTGCAGCTAGAACATCCTGCAGCAAGATCACACAAGGACCTCATACACGCTGCATACTCTCCAGTGTTCAGCCATTGTCATTATTTAGCCAATAATAACAGCAACCAACAGCCACAGCTTCATTCCTTAACAGACTAGGATAGCAGCTTCCATTCTTTTTTACGGAAAACACCTCTTTGGGCTGATGATATGCTTGTAGTTCTGAATTTCACTTTTGCAACTGAATTTCCAGTTGGCTCCTGACTTCTTACATCATTGCCATAATCGTAAGGTTTGGAACTGGCAAGTTCAGGAGTTCATCTCCAGATGTTCAAGGTCATAAACTAAGAGATCTGAACACTAGGCAGAAGTCCAGGGACTTCTGGAAATATGAGGAAAGTAAAGATCCTGGAGTATGTTGATGAAAAGCTGAAACCATACAGCTCAGGAAGATTCCAGGTCTTCAGCTGGCTAATACAACCGTGCCCTCTTGACAGCACCTTGCAATCTGAGGACGAGGCAATTAGAAACAGCTTTTCTTTATATTGGCTTTGTTTGTGTTGAGGTATATAATGTTCAGAGCTCAAAATTCTGCCATGGCCCTTAAAAAGAAAAAAAAATCTGTCCATATTGGAAAACAGTGCTTCGAAACCAACCAGGTGTCTTCTTGGCACAGAAGCCCTTTCATGATAAAAATCAAGCTGGAATATTTGAGTGGGTTGGGCTTTTTCCATTTTGTTTGGTTTTTAATAAGTCAGTATGGCTGCAAGCCAAGATTAAACAGTGAGAAAGAGCTGAAGTATTATACCCAGCCTCATAGTGCCTGCAGGCTATGCCAGCTACAATACCTTTCAACACCATTCTATGTCCCATCGTGAGGAATAAAAAACTGAAAAGCCTTTTTGGCAAAAGTGCCTGAGACACTAAGGATAAAATGAATGGGTTTTAGAGGAGAAAAAGTGAAACAACCTGCAGCTGACACCATCTGCTCTAAAAGAGCAGGACCACTGAACTCCATAAAAAATGTCTGGGGTGTTTCCATCCATAGGCAATGTCTGGTTTATTGCATTGTGCAGAAGCACTGGCTTTTCTTTGAATACTCAGGCTTCTGCAAAGGACAGGCAAGCCAGATGTTTATCATATAGCCCAAGGGATTTCATTCTACCACTTAAATATGGAAAAGCATATAATGATCATGTTATAGGAGGTCTTCCAGTTTATCTGGAAATTAGGAACAGCAGACTTTTAGGGGAGAGGGAACCCTGTAGACTGAGTGCATTGTTTCTACTGACTCAAGGTAATCTATGTTGATGATTCATTTTGGGGAAATGAAGCAGTCAGAGAATGGATGACTAAAACACACAGTGACTGATGGTGATGGATGCAGTGTGATCTGGTTACCACAAGGAATCAGGAGTCAAGAGATAAGGTCTAATCCTAGCCTTGACAGGCTTTAGTTTATGTGTCCTACTGGTTTCTTTTTGTGGCCTCTCTATCTATTTATTTAAGTTTTCCCATGTGTGAAAATAGAAGATTAGTTTTCATGAGCTACTGGATATTTTCTTTTTTAAATCACTGCTAAGCCTTTTGCATAACTTCGCCCCCTATTCTTCCCTCTGCAGCTGCAGGAAGGCATTCTCATTGCTCTTCACCACTTACATGGAGATTCTTCTTCCTTTGTTTCATAGCGGAGATCT
This sequence comes from Steatornis caripensis, assembly GCA_013398225.1. Classification (NCBI taxonomy): domain Eukaryota; kingdom Metazoa; phylum Chordata; class Aves; order Caprimulgiformes; family Steatornithidae; genus Steatornis; species Steatornis caripensis. Next base: position 43,989 of record VZSC01004479.1, read on the forward strand.
TAAGGCAGAGTTTCTCTTCACTGCTGAACCAGGCGTTTGTGCAGCACCTAACACAAAAGGATCCCTCATCCAGTACAACAGTCACCACCACCACAGCAGCTACCACCACCACAGCAACTACAACGTATCCCCGTGTGACTTACCAATCACTGGTATAGTTTGGATTTTCTTAATTTTCACTGAATTTCTTTCTTCAGATTCAATAGAAAAAGTGCTTAAGCAATGATTTGACTGACAGTCAGGATAATTACATTGTGAGTTTAAAGGCATTTTGAATTTTTTCAATTGTCAGCGTATACACACTGTGTTCTGCTGCCAGTGTTGTTCTCATCTATGTATCCTGTCTACTGCTAAAATCTTTTTGATGTGAACAACAATGATCATTTTAATGGATACTATCAATTTCTTATTTTCAGCATAATTGAAGTTATTTAAATGAAATCACTTGCATGTGCATTGATTAATGGCAGGAAGGTTAAGAGAATTTTTGCAGTGATATAAAGAAGAGCAGAAAAATAGGGGTGGGGAAACTAAAACACCCCAACATGTGTGGGAAACAAGCTCCAGGACATCGTCCGTTCTCTGCCTAGGCACTTCATGATGACTTTGTGAGATTGCGCAAAGAGCTATCAACCCTCAGCCTGCCAAGTCCTATATTATTACACTTCATCATTATTTATTTTTCTTTCAATGTGCCCAAATAGTGACACAAGTGTGAGTGAGAGAGACTGTGTGTGTTTAGTACACATATGCATTACACATTATTAATAGGATTATTTATAGTAGTACTGGAGCTGCAGAAAAATTGAAGTCTCTTCACCCACATTCACCAGACCAACAGTCCTGAATCTGTAATGCACTGAAACCAGGAAAGCTAAAGTATTGGCTGAAGGAGGCCTGTGGCAAGACCAGGAACTAAGCCCGGATTTCTGGAGGCTCACTCAAGTGCTTTGAAGGTGACACTATTCAAGAGAAACAAGAAAGTTAAAGAGAGAAGGGTTAAGGTATGATGCTGTGTGAACTAAAAGAACTGAAGTGAAGGCCACAGGACTCAATACTTGAAGAAGTTTAAGAGACCAATCATTCAGCCTTCAGAATGAACAAGTTTTTTCTAAGAGCTGGCTCATCATTCATAGCACTAAGGAGAATGATTTCTTCCAATGAATATGAGCAGATCCACAGCTGCTGTCAATTGCCTTAGTTCCATGTGACTTTGGTGGAGTCAGGCCAACATACATCCACTGAGGAGCTGTCCCGCACTATGCTCATGCGTTTGTTGCTCATATGTTAAAAGCTAACCAGCACTTCTAGGCTGAAGAAGGAACTTAATTCTGGATTTGGAAAAGTACAATTTCTCCCTTTCCAATGCAGTTGAAGATCATGCCAGAGCTGAACTTGAATCCAATACCTGTGGACTTAATTTTGATCCTGACACCAAGAGCATATGTCATGTTGGAAAGTTGCACAAGTTCAGTCCTGAAAGTAAGGGTAATAATACTTCTCTGTGTGACTGAGTTACGGGAAATATATGCATTTTCGAGACACACAGTTGCTAAGAAAATAGGGACAGTACTAACACCTGGAGAAGGTCTCCAGTGGCAGGATTTTTCAAAATTTAAGACTCTATACACAGGAAACAAAACAGTAGTTCAGACAACAAAGCACAAAAACCAAATAAACTTGGGAACCTAATGAAAAATAGCCAGTGCATGCATGCACTTCCCTTGTCGACCTCACACTCACTAAGATCTTTGTAACATACTATGCAAACACTCTTCAGTTGTCAGCCCTTCACGCATTGGAAGCCTCCTGTGGCATTTAAAGTTGGAACAATACTATGTACTTGAGTAAAATTTCAAGGCTCAGAAGAACTCATTCAAAACTCATTTCTGTACCATTATGTGAAAGAACAGACCTCTGAGAAAAATAGAAAGATCTGATCCCCTACATCCAGTATCTTTAAAAATATTATTACGCTTACCTGAACTCTTCAGGATATTAGACATATCTGGTATTGCAGATTACTGCCTATTGAGGGAGTCTGCTGCTGAAGTTTCTGAAATAAAGATGAGATACACTCCCTATTTGTTGGGCATTCATGCTTTTCTGTATATATAACTTTACTCTTGTATCTTATCTCAGGGGAAGGAAAAAAACAAACCAACCAAACAAAAGTTTGCAAGGCAGTTCTGCCTTTCATTTAATTAGGATATTAATTTAAATAAAATAAAAATGCTTCTTTTCTGAGAATAGGCTTAAATAGCAAACTTGATGGAAGAAAGAAATGAAAACGTGTCTCTGTCTTTCTTCCCTCCTTCCTTCCTTCTAAACAGCACAGGTCAAATAGAATTTATCTGCTGTCTAAGGGCAGGTCATTTCTGTTAAAATTGATTGTGGTCTCTACTTTCACTGACCAGACCAGTTTTTAATTCTAGAATTTGAAACACCTGGCTAGTTTTCATACCAGTCTCTTCCATGAATTTGCCCTAACAAGCTTTTTCAATAAATTCCTTTGCACACCTACTTGCCTTTCACCAAGCAGACAGACATAAATAGAAAATTATTACATACACTGCAATGGAATAAAAACGTGGTGTAAAACTCATCTCAGCCAAATATGAGAAAATTGTATTGTTCTTCATTAGCAGTTAGAAACTTCTTCCACCAACAATGGCCAATTAACTAATTCCAATACTACTGCTGCTGTGAAGCAGTACTGTCTTGTTACAGAAAGTGGAGATTGGCACAAGAAGCCTTGACGGCAGGGCAGGAATCTATTAAGGCACTCCTAGTTCCCGCTTACTTCCACCTCCTGCTGTTAAATTAGTGACCAAAACAGGAGATAATCTGTTTTCCTCACCCGCATCAATTATTTGTTTTTGTCTTTGCTGATGAGAAGACCGTACCCATAATTTTCAGAGGCAAGACACCAAAGCTGTATGAATTTATGCTCTTGCCTCTTTTTTTTTATTTTGCATTGTATTATATAAAGAAGCCACATACAAAGGAAGGCACAAGTCTGCCCAGAGAGCTAACCACCAACAGTCAAAAGCTGAGCAATGCAGTTGCCAGCATACACTTACACTGTGTTCACAAACCCTGAAGTATGCAGTTACCTTTTACTGTATCCAGTGGCTAAAGCCTTGTACACAGCAGGAGCAAAATACGGAACAGTCAGTACTGTGGTCTTTTGGCTCATTCGGAAAGCACATCTTGCATTTTAGTGTGGAAGCAGGTGAAAAACTGGTGAGAGAAATACACAGATGGGTCAGACGGAGGTCATACCATGACAATAAGATAAGGTGCAAAGAGCAGATGGTTTGCAGTGCTAGCGTTTGAGCTCTGTGGCCATCTTCCTAAACAGCAGCTACAGCTGTCCTTGTCTGTAGGAGAGTTAAAGCAAGAAATGCCCTGAGGGTGAAGACGAGAATCTTGATTTTTAAGAAGCTGTGAAAAAAGAAGAAAACAAGTGGTGACATGGTCCAAAAACAACAGGAGAGAAAGACATAAATAGCAATATTCTGACCAGGATATGCAAGGATAGTTTTGTGAGTACAATGGCAGAGAGAAGAAAGATAGCTGGTTAACATGATCGATCTGATGACTAGTTTTAATGCTGTAACCAAATCTTTGAAAACATCTGAGACCAAAACAAACAAGGTCATGCTGGACTCCAGGTGCTCAGAAATTACTTTCACCACAAAGGCGTCAATGTTTTGCGTAAGAAGTCGTGAGTTACAACGATTGCCACCTTTGCTCAGGTAAAATGACCTCAGCAGTGTTACAGCAGCTATACACCCAGCAGAGAAGAATGATTTGCAGTGAAATGCAGGCAGGATAAACTGGCAGCCCTCAAGTGCCTGATTATAATCCACAGTTTGTAGTTTTGCAGTGTAAGCAGTACAGGACAGACCCTTTCGGTCATTTCTTGCTGTCATGTGCTCTCAAAGCTCCCGGGGTTCCCTGGCAACACTGTCTATATTTGTTCTTGATATAGATAGCCCTTATACGCGTAGCTCCATGGAATATTCCCAGCAGTAATGACTATTTTCCCAAGAAGGGCTTGTGGAATCGCATATGAGCTTGACTTCAGCTAATTATTCATGCATCAGAAGTTAAACACATGCAGAATCGTGTTTGCAAGAACTGAGCCCAAGTGAGTATCTCTGTGTAGATAAAAAAAGCTCCATTTGCACTCTTATTTCTGTTTTATGGGATACACACTTCAGGACAAGTACCAGTGACTCCTTTTTATTTGACCAAAGTCAAAGCTGTTCTGTACATTTTATTATGAAAGGAAGCATAGCTATTTTGTGGAAGGAAGCTATTATTTCAAATTATACTTGTAGGGAACTGGAGAACATTTGAGATTTTTTTTTCTCTAAGACGTGATTTTCCCAGAACGTACTAGTGTCTTTTCTTATCTCTAAAAAAATTCTAGATTTTCATGTTGCCACAGCTCTCCACCCCACCCCAAGCCTGCTTTTTAAACACATGCTTTTTCAGGCCTGTTTTTACCAGGTAATAAACAAGTGTTGAAATATTTGCTCTAAAATTAAAATCTCCAAATGACAATGGGTCCTTGCTTATAAGAAAAGAAGAATGCTTTTGAGCATGTGCATTTTGAGGTATCTTAGTACACCTGCAAAAACTGCACGGACATGGAAAAGAAACAGTTACAGAGCCACAGCTGGGCTCGTCTGAGTGCCCATCCTCTCCTTAACTTGTCAGGGAATTCTATGAGCTGGCAATCCAGAGACTATTTACATACTTCTCTGTTGGTCTGCTTCCTTTAGGGTACAAAGGAGAAGCAACCTTAAAGCTAGAAACCAAAACAAGAACGTAAGAAATATTTCTGCTTGACTGCATGAGCCCTTTCAGCCTGTCACTACAGGTGGATGTGGAAAAGGTGGCAGGAATAATGAAAAGATTCCTCTTGCTTGGCAAGATATAATATTGCTAAATCCAAGGACAACACAAAATAAACTCAGGAGATGTATTTCTAGCCTGAAAAGTAAACAAGTCCCAGTCCCGGAGCATGTGCCCTTGTGTCTTGCGTGTTCGTTTATCATAGGAAAGAGAGAGTAATATATTCAATGTGTCGATAATGCTGTTCCCTGTTTTGCTGTTACTGCCCCCACTCCCTACCATCTTCCTATTTTCCACACTCAGATTGACTACCAAAATGCACCCCAGTCCTGCCTAAATCATGGCCTGCTTCAGCTGTAGTCTTCACTCCCCTGAAAAGCCAGTGTTCACCATCCTTTATCTAATAATTTCCTGGACTCACCAGGGAGTTTTCTTTCTCTAGCTGATTCACAGTCCTGTTCAGAACACTAAAACATAGCTGCCAAAGTTCAAGTATTTCCTATTCTTGCACTTGCTCAGTCATTTCCCTTTGTCCCAAAATCAACGTTATGGATAGACACAAATTTTGCTTATAGTTCTGTTGGCTCTCTCCAAGTCCATCTGTAGTCACTTCAGTCTCTCTGCAGAGTTAATTACTTCCTTCACAAAGTCGTTGGACAATACTGGATTTGATTCTCACCACAGTGTAATCCCATTAAAATCCTGATTATTCTGTTTTCAGTGTCAACATTAAAACAAATAGGAGCATTTGCATTAAGATGGATGACCAAGAAGAAAAATAAGAAAACTGCTTTCTGTTAATTTTGTCATCCTTGGCACAATGCACAGCTGTGACTCCCTAAATTTATGGGTTAAGTTCTATTGTCTTAAAAAATACTTGAAAAATCATATCTGATTTTTGTGCACATTTATTTTAGGCCGTAATGCATTTAAATATTACCAGATTCCATAGAAAAATAAATCCTGAAAGGAACCCCCGGTGCTTTGTCATAAGAAAAGAAGGGAGTGGGCGGGGGTGAGCACTAACATTTTCTAGAATGTTGGAGATTGAAGTTTAGGTTTCTCATTGGAATTAGGCGGACGACTGCGCACTGGGCTATCGTCTGCTCTGCAACTTCATTTCATCTTCACTAGAAACTCTGTTCTCAATCTACAACACCTTCCTAACAAGATTATAANTCCCAGTGCTTTGTCATAAGAAAAGAAGGGGGTGGGCGGGGGTGAGCGCTAACATTTTCTAGAATGTTGGAGATTGAAGTTTAGGTTTCTCATTGGAATTCATTACAACAAATTAATTTCTCAAGTTATTTCTTCATCGGAGACCAAAACATCTCCATTTATTAACTTTTCAGAAACGTATATGATTTCTAGATAATGCGTCAGAATGAAATACAGTGAAGCCACCATTAATATTTCTCCTCTTCCAAAAATTACAACACACAGGAGATACATCATAACTCACGTCTTCATCTTTTTGGTATGACAATGGGCTCTGCTGACAGACTTGACTTTAATCCAACTAATTTAAGTCTGCCATGCCTGTTAATTCTTATCTGGGTTACTATTGACCATGAGACGGAGTTCACCATTCAGCATTTTTGGAAACAAGATTTTAGAAGTACAAGATATTTTGAGAAGCAAACAGAGGAAATTAATGAAGTGCCATGAAAGTTAGATGGTTCACAAGTGTTTCAGAGGATGCTCCAGGCGGAGGCGAAGAGACAACAGTTCTGGCTTACAAGGACCATAGCGACCACAAACCCCACAAACTGACTAGCTACTGAAGTGCTCCAGGCCCTTCTGAAGCTCCAGATATTTCCAAGGCAGATAATCTGCTCTAGGTTAACTTTATGCAAGTGTTTCTTATTGGATAGGAAAAACTCGGTCAGTGTGACATAGAGCTTTGTGCATCTACCTCAGTAGCAGCAGCTGTGGCTTGGTAGAGGCTCAGAGCCAGCCAAATATCAGAAAGAACTATGATATCTTCTGCAATATCACTGAATACAAGACACTGCTTGATAAGTATTTCTGATGATCTGGGAGACAAGCACAGCTTTATGCCAAAAAAAAATTGCTGAACTGACCACAGAGCTCTCCTCCCACTCTGATTTTGTAAGTACACAGTTGAGCAAGGATTAAATGTTCAGGAGACGCGTGACGTCTCCTCAGGAATTGTTGTCACCTGTTCTTATTGAATAACAATGCTTCATTTGGCAAATGTAATTTCAATAAGTAAAAAGACTTCTGTTTCTCTGCCATTATTTCTTAACCTCTCTTACCTCACAATTTCTGCAAAGTCAGCAATGACATCTTCTTCTTTGGATCCTTCCCTCAACCATTCTCTGACCTTCCTGAAGGTTATCAAAGTTTTCTGACCTCCCAAAAGCACTCCATACTGCCTTTTCCTGGGTGGTCTTGGAAAATTTCCGTTTTCTACTCAACTCACAAATACAAATTCCCATCAGTATTGTCACACCATGCCTCTTTTTGTAGCACATACTGCTATCCCAGGTCTCCAACTTGTGGGTTCTGCCTACTTTTTAAACTTTTAGCTTTTAGGTTAGGGGAAGTGTGTTGGTTTGCATCTTGGACGGTTTCAAACTCACAGTTGATATTTAGCAAGATAGAAATAACAGCCTGCATTTTTATTGTATTATTATGGGAAGAATGCACACAAAAGGTCAGAGTCTATTGCCCTGCGTCTTAGCTCAAGTCTTCAGCTGCCATAGGTTTGCAGAAGCCAGCATCAGTCTCACCCAAGGACTGTCTCACTTCCATGGTAGAGTGGTTCACATCGAGTTCCAGCCAGGACTCCATCCTGGGGCAGAGAAGCGTCTTTCTCTGAGTATTTCAGCACTTCCTCTTCTGTCTGGAACTTCTAAAGCATCATAAAGAAGGAATGTAGTAGTGGCTGTGAAAGCTGACTGAAGCTTTTTACCTAAAAATGACTTGGTGTGTCAAAGCTAGCTATATTTGGTACTTTCCTTACCACCCGGGTTATTTGAAGATGTGGCTACATGACACCTCAAGAACTGGAAACTAATTTCTATTTTAAATCTTCTGGGAAAGAAGGTCAAAAAACATTCCCCAAATGAACATCTAAGGCTCAGACGACAATGAAAATCTCCCTTCCAATTGTTTTCAATTATTTTTTATAAAGAAGTCTTGTGTTTGTTAAAGTGACTGCAGTTTTTGAGGACTGATGCATGAAGGCCGAATGTTTTAGCTAGCTGTCAACAGACAGTAAGTAAAAGTTTTACATATGCACTAGTGTGTAGTAAGCCTCCATACTGCAATGGCCCAAGTAGACCAAGAGTGCACTCTGGCATTAGAATGGGCTTACACATATTAAAACTCTGGCAACAACCATGTTGGGTGTGCACATGCTTATCTGGACATACTTTTTTTCTATAAGACAGGTGGCCACATATTAAGTAATGGGTACTTCATTTATATTTCTAATGGAGAAATGTTATTATTGTATTAGGAAATCCCAGAATGCTGGGAAAGTACGATGTAGAAATATCTGTACATTGGCCCTATTCTGAAATTCTCTTTGCAGCCATAATTGGCCATTGTTAGAGGCATGACACTAAGCTAGTTGGTCCTTTGATTTTATAAAATATTTTCATTGCTATGTTCTTAAATAAAATTACATTTTCTGTAGAAGACAAGTTCTCAGGAATGAATCAGGTTGCAAAAATTACATCATATGGTGAGCACTGAAACTAATCCAGCCCTTAAGGGAGGTGCTTTTAGGATGCTCAGTGCAAAAGTTTCAGTAGTTGTACATGGATCCACCAATAGAGCAAAATACCAGAAGTACTTGGATCTACAGAATTAATATTTTTTTGAGTTAAAGAATGCCGTCATTGTATATCTATACACTGTAACATGTAGGAGGGTGAATTGCTTCCTTTGCACTCCTGCGCTTGAGCAATATAGTGCAGAGTATTAGCTCACATTTTGGGAATGGTTACAGCTGTGTCAGATTTTGATTTTCTGAGAATGTTAAAAGGAAGATAAATTAGGTTATACATGAGGAGGACTATCAGTTATTTACAGCTCCTTGGGGCATTCACGACTTATTTCAGGAGACAGAGAAATAGCTTTCTCTTTTGTAGCTTAGAAAATTATTAATTCACCCAAGTTTTCTAGCTGTCCAGCTGGACTTAATTTGAGTCACTAGTTATTGTGGTCATTTTTCTTTGTATAAGTGGAGATTATCAGACCCTCTCATGTGTTGGATTCTGGTCTGCTGGCACTCCGTAGTATGTTTCCATAACAGTATTAAGTTTAGCTCTATAGCTTCCTGACCTTTCTTTGAAGAATATTTGCAGGGATGAATAAATAATACAAAAAAGGGTTGTGATAATGGTACTTGTGGCAAATACTACATGGTAAAGCAGCAGGAAATAGTCTCGTTTCACCCTCCTGTTGCATATCCCTCTAGCTGCCAGCTGAAGTGAGGTCATGCAATCTACTGACCAGCTGGCATTCCCACATCAAGTTTCTCTTAAAAAATATCATTTAGAGCCATGCCAGCTGCTGCTGTCACTACTTTTTTACAGTCATTGCAATTCTGCTTCCAAAACAAGACTGTTAATTCAAGAATACTTGATTTTGATTAAAGTATAGAATTGTTCAACAAATACATTCATAAATTCAGACGTAATATTGCAGAGAACTTTTAAATACCGTTGCCAACACTGCTGTTCCATACTTGTTAAATTACTGGAAGACATTGTTAAGGAGTGTCATGTCTGCTACCGGGATTATGTGAAGATTTTTTTCATGTCTAAATGTCAACAAATAAATTCATCTATTCTGTCTCTTCAGTTTTAAAAATTCTGTTAAAGAATATCTTGCCTCTTGCAAACAGAACTCTTCTGTTTTACATAAATCTTTTATATTCTTCACTCACAGAATGATGCTAGTAGTATAAAACTGAAAATACATTCCAATATACACAGAGGGGAGAGTTTACACCCTGTTCATCTCATCAGTGCTTCTTCATAACATCCAGATAACTATAAAAATACATTTTTCTTCCATTAGGCATCAAGACTTCAGGGCATTTCCCAGTATAATTTCATGTTAGTATCAAAGTCAAGCATAGATATTTTGCATATAAAAGAGGTACCTTTTTAATCACTAATAAATGTCAAAGAGAAAAGGTGTAGCTGATGGCTCACGAGGATGACAAATCCACTTCCATAAATCACTGAATGTGACTAATCTGGTATTTGTAAGGAGTCTACCACTTTGATTATGTATAACTTTCTGTGGAAAGCACAAAGCTATGGCACTTACTAGTGATATTTAGCACAGTGCAGACTTAAAAATTATCTTCATTACTATTTTCATTAGGCAGCTGCCAAAGATTTTGCTTTAAAGTAATTATGCTGTATTCTGGTTTTGTATTTACTTTTGTACACATTTCTATCAAGTCAGAGATTCATCGGTAACGGATTAGTGAGACAATATTTGAATATTGTATCCCTACATTAGGGGCAGGATAAAAGAGAGAGAAATGCACTAAAGAGGTAGAATTCAGACCTGGATTAACATTAAGCTTCAGATGGAAACTGAAGTTCAGATTTGTGCTGGAAGCTAAACTCTGAATAGAGTGTAATATATTATCCAAGAGTACCAAAAATCTCACAGACTGTCTTAGTAACGTTTCAGGTCACAACTACAAAAACCTCACAAACTCCTTTCTTGACCTATCACAGCTCTAATTCATATAAACCAGCATCACGCTGTACAATTAATGAGTTATATCAATGTACACTAGTCTAGAAAGCTGTATCCCTTTAAGCAGGTTGGATCTGAACTGATTAAATACAACTGAAATCCCATTCTACTCCATTTTGCTGCCTTGCAAATGCCCTCTTCTAAATTCTGCTTGAGCATCCTGCCCTTAACAAAATCCTTGAAATACAGAAACTGAGGTTACAAGAACACCTTCTTTTGTGTGCTAGAACAGCCCTCAGAAGCTGCCATCACTTTTCCACCTTCAACTGAAAACACTGTCTTTTTCCTTGCCTCTCTCTCCCTCTGGAATATTTTAATTCTGTAGCTATGTTATTTAACTTGGTAAAAGTGTTTGGGGCAGTACGTGGAATGAAAGACATTGTGGAACTTAACATTCTATACAATTGCCTCATACTTCTCCGAATAGATAATATCGTTGACACAAATGGCTGAGCAAAAAAAAGTCATGAGAACCAAAGATGTGTGGGCATTGAAATATTTCAAGAACTGACTAATGCTTTCCTTTCTATGTTTAGTCTGACAGATGACAATGTGTCTTGAACACTTCAGGACTGAATGATGGAGAAGATGAAAAAGCCATTTGAGAAATGCCTTTCTTATTCCAAATACTTCACTTTGCATTTCAAGAGGGTGCCCAAGTTGGGCATAATGTTTCTTTCACTTATGGCAATATATAAACCACAGAAATGGTACTATTCACAGCTCAGTCCCATCTTCCCTCCTCTGCAAATTATGACTGCAAGTTTAAACTGGTATTTGGGAACAGTGATATTCAGGAAATGTTATTTTATTGTAACTTCTAAGAGTGAATTTCAATGATATTTGTAATTGGAGAAGCCTGTGGTTTTTCTTAGGATGGGGAAATCTCTAGTGTTTCTAGTCGCCAAAAATCTCCAGACTTCTAGGAAATGTCCAGCCTTCTTTAACTGTGCAAACTAGGGCCAGAATAAGAAACTCCTCATTGAGTGAAGCCAGCAAGACTCTGCTCACAACAGAGAACAGTTTACCAGGGTACGTTGCTCAGAGCTGGCTTCTTTGAATTTTGTAGAAGTTCAGGAAATAAGAAGATAAACATTTTACTTACATTTGTTTAGTGCAACTCTTGTCCTCTCCAGTGCAAACCATGGTCTCCTTATGGCAAGCAGTGGGATGCCCGCGGTCCCCTCTGCACACATGGCCTGGGAAGTCAGTGGCTGCCTGCAGCACCTCGTACACCAGCTGTCCTGTGTGGGCAGCCTGCAAGGTGAGCCAAGGGCAGAAGTTGTGGGTCTTGTCTTCACTCACAGGAGATACACAGAGCAGCAGCTGAAATGAAACACAAAAATGGCAGTTTACCTGCTGAAAATGCAGAAAACAATGGCTAGACAGCAATTGGTGGTAGATGTACTAGATGAAGATCTCCATCCTCTCTACCCAGATAGCAACCTATGTTGGTTACTAAAACCCAATGGTTTTTTTCAGCATTCCCATTTTATCTAAGGATAACACTTTACACTATAACAGTGACATGTGCAGTGATGTGTGCAAAGTCACAAAGATTTGCCCAAAATGAAGGACTTTGGATCAGTGAAAATCTCATATTTTTCAAATATAGTATTTGCCTGAGCCACACTGAAACCAACATCTTCCTAGGTTTCTCATAAGCTCAAGAGTCCAAGCAAATGTGTTTGGAAAACACATTTTCTCTGCTGCCTCTAAAAGCATTATTCCTGAGCCTGCAGCTGCTGAATGAAATTGATATTCCAAGCAGTGCCATGAGCTGGCATAGGCTGATCCAGATGCATGGGTAGATCTGAGGTCCAGTAGTCCAGAAATGTCTTTCTGGGATGTCCCACCACAGGGAATCTGGAAGTCATGGGGCACCTACTAGAGACAGTAGTCCCAAAATCCTCTGGCTATCTGAAATGAAGGACTTTCAGACCTATTGTGGTCAATTTTCATGAAAATTCCCTGTAGTATAGGCAAATTTTAAGATTAAGGAAAGGGAAATGTCTGAAAAATCATGTGAATTTCAATTTCAGACCAAACATGTTTTGTCCTTGATAGGTCATTTACTATACTCTTAGCAGATCTCCCACATCAAAAATGTTACAGAAGCCATAAATGCTGCAAGTTATTTTAAGAATCCACCTTCAGTTTCACTAAGACTTTAATTTCCTAACACCCTATAATATATCTCAAGGATGTATCTATTTCAAGATAGTTTTTGTAAAAGTGGCAGCAGTAGGTTTGCAAGAGTTACGTGGAAAGGCAGATCACCTTGCTTGAGACATGTCTTGTAAAAGCAGCTGCTTTTCCTTTGCAGAGCAGTGTGCAACAGGGACTGGGCAAGTCAAGTTATAGAAATTTTCCTTTCTCATAAAATTGAAGCTTGACACGGAAAATTATCACATGAACAAACGAGAGCTTAGAGCTTAATAGAAAGATTTGAAAGAACTCAGGGAAATTCCTTATCCTATTCCTAAAGACAAGTGACTAAAATCAAAATAATACAAATATATTTTCTTATGACCCAATTTGTAATGATTTTAAATTACTTCAAAATGCACGGGTAAATCCTATTTTTTAAGAAAGACATCTCTAAAAACTTAAGACACTTCAAATATTTTAGACACTGTTGTAGTCGCTTGCTACATGTGATCGGTTTTAAGTAGACTATACTTTATTTTAATATGACCATGCACATTGCTGACACCTTAAAAGCATTGATTACAATCCTTATCTCTGACATTGCAGCAGCACTGACAGAATTTGTAAAAAATACAACATTTTTATTTAAGGGATAATTTGTCCCCAGGAAGGTTTGGGGTGGTTTTTTTCTNCACCTTAAAAGCGTTGATTACAATCCTTATCTCTGACATTGCAGCAGCACTGACAGAATTTGTAAAAAATACAACATTTTTATTTAAGGGATAATTTGTCCCCAGGAAGGTTTGGGGTGGTTTTTTTCTTTGGGTTTTTTTTTTTTTTTTT
>VZSC01004481.1:0-20339 GCA_013398225.1 Steatornis caripensis
GGACAAGCAGAAGGCAGCGAAAGGGAGGCACAAAGAGTCACAGCTGAGCGTGCGAAGCCTGAGAGCGGTGGAGGAGAGAAAACAGCTATTAGAAAAGGCGGAGGAACAATGGGGTGAACGTAGCACGTTTTTAGCTTTCATTTCGGCTTAACAAAGCTGCCTTCCACCAGCGTAACTCCACGGAAGCGGTGGCCTTAATTCATCTTGAAAGTTGTTGGCTTGCCTCTCGCCGGGGCGCTGGCTGGAAGTGCGCTTCGGCGCAGAAACCGCCCCTCGCTGAGTACATGAATCTCGAAGCGGACGGACCCGTTCGAGGGCCGCGGTGCTGGTTTTTCTCCCAGTTCGTACCGTGGCATAACGTTTCCCGGTTTGAGTTGTTTCGGGTTGGCGAGAGCTGGAGTCGAGGGGGCTGGGGGAAAGAAGAGCTGCCGCCGAGAGCAGCTCTTTTCACTTAAACTGTGTCTTGTGGAGCCCCAACGCGTTCCCTAAGCACGCTAACAGCTTCTCCAGCTGATTAAACCAGTTCTCAAAACCTGGCAGCCTGCGTGCAAACCCAGCTTTGTTAGTAAAGCCTGAAGGCTTTCAGTGCAAGTATTTATTGTAACAAATAATTTATACTGGATTAAAAATGAGGGATATGATTTTTGTAGAGCCAGCAGTACGTGTTGCTTAGGCTACCACCGGGCAAGAGGGCTGGCCCGCGGCGTGGCCCCCTGGCCGGCTGCACCCCGGCACCGCGTGCCCCCGGCATGTGCGGCACGCAGGCTCGGTCTTGCCCTCCCTGGCTTAGTGGTGGAAGCTGCTTATTCCGTCTCCCCATCTGCCTCGCCCTGCGCGGAGCCGCGTGTTTGTGGGGGCAGCTCTGCAGCAGCCCCTGTTCCCGGGGTGCAGGGGGGTCCCTTGGGAAGGCCGGGGGCTTTGTCTGGCAGGTGGGGAGGCGACGACTCAGCCTTGGCCGGTTATCTGTGGTGATGGCCACTGAGCTGGGGTTTCGGAGGTTTTCGTTGTCCGTCTGCGCACGGGATGAGGGCCGTGCTGCTGGGGCGGTTGCTGCAAGGCGTTCTCAGGCGAGCGAAGCTTTCCCTTCGGCCGTAGGAGTTTCTAGACCTGGGTTTGATTGCGAAAATAATAGCCGGGCAGGTCAATGCAGTTGCATCCCGCTCCTCCCTTACAGCCCGTGTTTGCTTTCCTTTGTTTGGGTCTCGTCTTGCTCCGACTTGCCTCTGTCAGCCTTGCTGGATGCGGCTTTGCAGAGCGAAGGCTTCTGTGTGAGCTGCTGTCTACCTGGGTGCTTAATTAAAAGGAGGGAAGATGTATTCCAAAAATACTCGGCTTTCTCGTCTGACATCTAGCGTGTTGCGAGGCTTGCTGAGCTGGTGTTTGAGAGAGGAAGCGAACGTAGCATTGAGCTGACACGGCATCTGAATAGCCGTTTGGGGCCCGGGGAGCGACGGTTCGGGCGGGGGGAGGCGAAGTGAAATGGAAGCTGAAATCCTGAATCTGCTGCTTAAATTTCCTCGCTCCCTGGAGAGGGAGGGAGCGAAGTTCAGCGTTGCGTGTTTGGCTTGGCTCCCTGTTACCTGCTGTCTCCTCCTTGGCTGTGCGCTTGTGGCAGAGATAAAGGATGGAGGGGTTTTTATGGTGCGAGAAAGTACGTTTTCCTTCAGCAGCTTTTGCTTGTTTGTGGTTGAATCACATTAAAAAAAATAATCCAGCATTATTGAAGAACGAGTGGGCGAATAGCTGCATCAGCTACCATGGTAACTTTTAAAGGGCTTCACCCGTAACTGTCAGAGCTGGATTTTTAGTGCTATAGTGACTTTTAATGTAGAATAGTTTCCAGGCCATTTAATTATTTTGTGTCCTCATTTAAAAACAAAGCAACACAACCCCCCCGCCTCATGTCTGAACTACCTTTTTGTTGATGTTCTCCTTTTTGACCTGAATACATCTGTACGGTGAGGCCCTGCGTCAAGCACCTTAGCGGTGCTCGTGTCTAAGGAGCGTACTGCAAACCGCTGCCGGCCGCGTGCTGCGCGTCAGACAGCCCCTCGCAGAGGGTGCTGCTGGCGTAGTCCTCGTGGAAGGCAGCTCGGTGGTGGGTCTCAAGCCCAGCGGGCGGTCAGGGACCGCTCTGGGGACCCATCCCACTGCCGGCGGGCAGCAGGAGGGCTCCTGTCCTCCTCGGCACTGCTGTGCTGCCTGCTTCTCTTCGCGGGGTGGCCCAGTCCTCCCGGCAGCGTAGCGGGGTGTTGGCTTTGGGACACCTCCATGGCCTCGGCCCCACGTTTCTCTGACCGAGCTATCTCCTCCCACCTAACTGTGGCAGCAGCTCGCGGCATTGGGAGCCTGGGTGCGCCTGGTCACCCAGGAGGAATTCAGCAGCGGTCAGGCTCCCTGTGCCATCCCTGCTTTCATCTCCCGGCCCCGTGAGCGAGCACAGCCGCAGAGATGGGTCTGCGGGAGCGTCCGTGATGCACATCTGGACGCGTGATGGCGGTGAGGCCACCGTGTTGCTCACCAGGATGCTCCGGCATGTGAAGGTCACCATGCAAACCGTGCTCTGCTCAGCTGTCCTTATCTCTGCGGCTTTACGCCATGCCAGCAGGAAGAAAATACAGGAATAAGGGCATTTAGTGCTCAGACATGGCTGGTGGGGTGGCGGTGTGGGAGCCTGCCGTGAACGGGCTCGGCGTGGCGGGTGCCTGGGCCTTGCGCTCAACTTGATGCTGCGTCTCTGGGCGTGACGGGGTGTGCTTAGAGCTTTGTGCTCAAGTGTTTCGTGGCACTGGGTTTGAGGCGGGATCAGCCGTAATTGCGTTTGTAACCTCAGTGTGAGGAAGGCCTGGTTTCTGGTCGTGTCCCTGACAGCTTCCTCTGCAGCACCACCCATCTTAGCTTTGCTCAGCATCCCAACAGGGTTTAAAATGGTTTCATTCTGAATAATTTATCTCCCAGAGAGAGAGAGATGGTGGAGAGCAGCAAGGAGCTGTTGGTGAGGCGAGCGCTGCAGCACGGGCAGGAGCAGGCAGCGCGGGGTGGGGGCCGGGGTCCCGGCTCACCCCCGGGAGCAGCGTGCCAGGCACCGCGCATCACAGCGCCGTGGCCTCGCGGGGCTTTGTTGCCCCCGGCATTTTCTGCCTAACAAAAGCTCCGGGTCCCAGGCAGAGGCTCCCGTGGGAGCCCTCCCGCCTCCTGACCCACTGCCCTGCCCTCCCACCGGCTCCAGCACCTCTTTGTTTCCCCGCAGGCCTTTTCATCGCGCTCTTGCCTGGGCAGCGGGTGTGACGGTCCGCGGTGCGGGCAGGTGGCCGAGCGGCGGCGTGGCTGGCTCACCGGGGCAGGACGCTTCTTTATTAATGGTTGCGAGCTTTAGTAAAGGGTTTCAAAATGGAGGCAGCTCTGTCTGCCTCCCCATCCTACGGCATGGGTATGCGCTGCCCTACTTCTCGCCGGGATCAGACAGCCCTTTCTGAAGCCGTACAAAGAGGTTTGAATGCATTAGTTTACATGGAATTAATCTCCAGATTCCAAACATGCTTTCAAGCTGGTTTGGCCTTATTTTCCTGCAAAAGGAGGCCAACTCCACGTTGTAGGCAGTGACTGTTGTAAGTGAGAGTTGAGCTGGAGCGCTGAGAGAGTAGCACAGGCACCATATTCACTCCATTAAAGGGAAGTTTTGGCTCACGGACAAAACAAATTGAAAAAAAATCTCATTCTTTGTGCACCCCCATCAGCAGTGACGGAAAAACAGAGCAAGGTTACAAGGCGATCCTTCTGGTAATGGCGGGGTCTCCCGTAAGGGGTTTGAGGTCCAATTATTCGATAGGCAAATAATAAAGAATTAAAATGTGCCACAGATGATTGCGTGGAAAATCTAGGGTGAGGGAAGCGCTGGGGAAATGTCGTTATCGGAGATCGGGAGAAATTGGTACACTGAGCTAAGGTGAGGTGCTTCCCACAACAGGTTGCTCCGAAATTCCCGGTGCTCCTTTGTCTGCCGCCGGAGCGATGCCGTCCAGGGAGGGAACGAGGAGCTCGAGCGCTCCGGTTGTTTTTTTGGATAGCCTGTCATCTCTCCGAAAGGAACAGTTGTGTGGGGGTGCGGAGCGTCGTATTCAAAAGTGGGTGAAGTGGAAACGAGCCAAAATTCTGCAAATTTATAAGGAACAGCAAACACTGATTTCTTTGAGAAAAGGTCGGTGCGTTTGCTCGTAAGCACAGCCCTGGTAGGAGTGTGCGAGGAAACGGGAACTGTGCTCCACTATGCGGGTTTCTTCGTGATTTAGCCAGGCAGAGCTACACAAAGATGCTTATTTCGGGACATGATGGAATGTTTCTGCAATAATTTCAGCAAATTTTGGTTCACATAGAGCATCTGTAAGAGTAGCACACCCACAGCTTCATGTAATACGTTCTATTTGTTGAAAAAAGAATTGCTATCCCTTGAATTTGGAAGTGGTTTAACCCAGAAGAATCTATGCTGTGTTTGTTTTTCCTCCCTGTTTAGTATCCTAAATCTGCCAGGTCCTCGCTGCTCGTCTCGTGGATGAACCTAAGGCATTTCTGTCTGAACGATACCCGGCCCGGTTGCAGATCGAGTGGAAGCCCGCGCCGGACTGCGATGGGCAGAGCTGAGAAGCGCACTGATCTCAGCCAGAGGAAAAGCATTAGAGAGATTGTTCTCAAAAGGGAAGGGTTGAAGCGAATGCAGGAATATCCCTGCGAGGTCTTCGCGGTGCACCTGGTAGCCTGCTGTACAGCTAGTAACTCGTATTAGGAAGACTTCATTTTGGTCTGACAGTTTTTTTCCCCTTGTTGACATTGAACATGCCGAAGCATGTAGGGTTTGAAACACAATATGCAAAACACTGTATTAGTAACCGACTACATAACATTCCTGCGTTGCAGCTAGGCTGCCTACAGCGTGCTGATTTTATAAGCTCCTCGTATGAGCTGGCAAGGGGAGGACGTGGAAGTGGTGAGCTGGAGTCACAAGAGAGCACAAGCGATTGCCTTTAACCATTTACACGGTGCTTGGGCTTCCGGTGGCCGCCGGTATCGGTGCGTTTGCTCATTCCGAAGGGAGGGGGATACCAACCTTCTGCAGCTTCAACTGGTGTCGTGTCTCTGGGACCGGGACGTGGTGCTTTTGTGCCGGCGCTCGCTTTGCGGTGTGGTATGGCTGTGCCCCTCGGAGACGGTCGGTCAGTCGTAAGAGAAATGAGGATTCGGGCACCTGAAGTGGCCGTGAGGTGCAGGGAGGTGTCAGGTGCTGAGCGTTGGGCTGATTGCCTGCGGGCAAGCAGAAACCAGATTTATCTTCGGCAGATAAGCAATAGCAAGAAAACACAGCGGTGCGCTTTACTGCGTACAGGAGGCTATTTTTTTCTGTAAACAAGTTCTTTTGCAAAAATGTCTGCTTTCAGACAAATGGCAAGGAAACGCAGAAGCCAGGTAATGTGAAAAAGGCCGGCTAGAGAACAGGGTCCTTAGTTGGCCGTCCTGGCACGAAAAGGGGATGCTGCAACAAATTGCTCCACCGCAGTAAAATGAATTAAAAAAAAAAAAACCCAGATCAACAGCAATGCCGGACTTAGAGCGAGGCCCACTTGCTACAAACATATGAAGAAAAAGCCACCAAAATAGAAAATTTCATCATTGCTCACGGGGCGGCAAGAGCTGAGCGCAGCACGCTGCTGCGAGCGACGGCAGCAGGGGAACAGGAAGTCTCCCTCCCCCTCCCCGGGCTCCGTGGAGGAGCAGCCTGCAGAGCGCTGATCAAAAGCATGTAAAGCTTGTTTACGAGATGTATGCAAAATATATTTGGGAAGGAGTGTAAGGGCTTTACAGACCGGGGTGTGCTAAGAACACGCGACGTCACGCTAGCATAGGTTGCAGTCTAAGGCTGCAGAGCACGCGACCCGTCTCAGCAGTGAGGAGCAAACCAAGAAGGCGCCTTTCTCCGTGGGATTGCATCCGGTGAGCCGCTCGAAATACACGCCGAGACAGCTTCCTGTGCGCCTGCTAATGAAAGCTAGAGAAAGCTAGTTGTCATGAAATCTTAATAGCGCTCCAAGAGAAGCCTTGCATCCGCAGCTTGGGGACCCAGCGGTGCTGCCATCCTTGGGATGGCTTGTCTTGGGCCGAGCGTTTTGAGTAGCGCTTCTGTGGCTTAAAGGTGGGAAAGAAAGCTTTTGGTACGTGAAAGACGGTGGTTTTGGAGCTGCTTCGGAGTCTGGAGCGAAATGGCCCAGGTGTCGCTAGGCTGATGATGGATCAGTGGTGGACTCGCTTATGTTTGTGCGTATCGAAGCAGGGCGCTTCGGCAGTGATCGTAAAGCCGAGTTGTACAACCTTCAGCCTCGCTCACCTTCCTCTGCTTCTGAGAGAGAAGCACTTTCTTACCTCACAGGGAGTCTTAAGGCTTAATCCGTTGTTTGTAAAGCTCTTTAAGATCCTTGTTTGGGAGCACTAGAATCTGGAGGATTATAAACAATTTATTTTTGTGTATCTTGTATAATGTGCGTCTCAGAGACTTCCCGAAGCAGGAGGAGTTGTGAGCCAGAGGGAGATGGCAGGTCTGCAAGGTAAGCACGAGGGAGGAAGCGGCTTGGAAGAACAAAGAGGGTAAAAGCAGAAGGCAGGTTCCCTGTTGTGGAGCCTTGGCCGGAAGGAGGGCGAGTTTCCAGCCCTAGAGGAAAGGGCTGGATGCAGTAGCACCGGCTTCCTCTTAATCCCATTGGAAGACCCATCTGGTCAGCGCTGCTGCCTTGCCGCGAAGGGCAGCGTGCAGGTTCTCCCTCTGCTGTGTTTGTGCCCTTTGATCGTACGTGTCGGGAAGCAGGAACCTCACTTGTTCGCGCCTGGTCTGAACTACCTAATAAGCTCACGAGAATCAGTGTCAGTGATCTGCAAAAGATGATTTTTTTAAAACCAGATCTAGGATGGTCAGTGAACGGCCCCGCTTCCCCTCTCGCCGCGCCATCTACAAGCGCGTGCAGTACACGCCCTGCTTTCTGCTTGCACATCCGTGCCCTGTCCATGGACCCATCGGGGACGTCCGTGAAGGTGCTTCCTGCCAAGTGACCCCGGCTGCCCCTCGTGGCGGGAGACCTTCGCTGTGAGGCTCCTTGCACCTACCGGAAAACTGTCACTGGAAGCGTGGCCCCGTTGGGCGGGACATCCCTCCTGGCCGTTGTGGACCTCCCTGATGCTGCGGCCTCTCTTCCGAAGACGAGAGGGCTTTGCTACCTTCCCCATCCTAACCCCCGGGTTCCCCATCCCTGGTACCGTCATCCTCCAGGGCAGCTGCCACGACTTCTCTTCATCCCCGGAGCCTCACGTGCCAGCTCCAAGGCGTTGGAGAAGAGACAACCCCATGCTTTGGACACAGGCGGTGCCTGGGGGAAACTGGGGATTGAATTCTTTCCCGGGTGCAGGCCTGAGCGTTTGGCGTAGGTGTGTTGCCATCATGTGACTCTTTGCATTTTAAATGCGATGTTTTCCAACGTGAACTTGTTTGGGGTCACAGAACGCGAGTGTTTCTGTGCTGACATGGTTTGTGTTCGGTCGTAGCTTAATGTAAGGTGGAGCTGAACAAAGACTGCACTGGTTGGGATTTTTGGGTTCTCACCGAAAGATGTCCTAAATACTGGTGACGTTACAAGCAAGCGTCAGGGCAGTGCTTTCCAAATGATTCCGTGTACACTCGAGACCCTCCGTCTGTTGTTATTTGAGCCCTATAATTGTCCAGAAATGGGAGAGCCCGGCAGAAGCCGCGGTCAGCTGCTGTTTGCTGTTACTCGCGTGCAGGGGAGACTCGTGTGGGGCTGGAGGTGGCTGAGGCTGCGGAGTGTGTTGGCAGGTAGGTGTAGGTGTGGCGCAGGGAAATTCTTGAGCTGTGGGTGTGCGGGAGCCAGGGAGGACGAGCGACCGGCGCCGAGGGCCAGCGACAGGCACCGCTCACTGGGAAACGATGCTCGGTAGCGTTGGGCTGCGATAGAAGGGTTGCTCTGGGCCCCTTGACCACTGCTGGTTTCGTTGGCCTGGCACTGTGAGGTCGCGTTTATCCTAAAACCGGTAATATTTCGTGTTCCCCAGTACCCCTGGGCTTAGAGTGCGCCCTGTGTCGTGGAAGCTGCTGAAAATGAGTTGGGCAGTAGGTGGGACTGACTTGCAGAGTGGCTTTGCAATACCATAGCTAACAAGATTAACATAGCATTCACTTAGAAAAGAAAAGAAGAGGCTGTCTGGTTGAATGGGACTCAGAAGACTCATTTCATGCGTTAGGGCTTGGAAACACAAGCTATTTAACTTCGTGAGGAGAACGTTGAGAGCATCTGATGGGTTGGAAGCGCTGTCCGTTACTGACTGCCAGGGCCTGGGCAGGGTGCTGGGGAGCATATTCGCCTTCTCAGCATCTGCTGCCCCCAGGTTTCGGGCCGACCTTGCCCCGACGCCCGTCCTGCCTGCTTTGTTCCAGGATGTGTTTTAAAAATAGAGAAAAAGTCCCTGCCCGCTGGAAGTTGAAGCTAAAGAAATTCAACCGAGAAATAAAGCACCAGATTGACTGGGAAGGCCGCTGGTATGAGAACAGCTTAGCTGGTGGCTGAGCAGACCTTGCGTCCCTTTAATATTAGGGTATTGGGCTTTACTTTAAATGTTGCCTTGGTTTGAAAATACCTGCTGTGGTTGGTCCCTACCTGTAGAAAATGCAAGGAGAATTAACTCGGGGGACTTCTGTCGCCTGTTGGGCTGTTTGCGGAGATGACTGCAAGTCCTTTTGGCTTTGAAAATGATTAATGTTATTAATTCGAACTCCTTTCCTATTTTTGCTGTTCTTTCTTCGCTTCTCTCCTTACGTCTGTGACTCTTGCCTGTGCCACTAATGACGGCTTCTTAAAAACCAGTTGCTTCACGAGGGCGCTCCAACTTACCTATTACCGACACAGCTGTGCTAAATCCTTGCCGTGCCGGCTACCTTTGCTTTACCCTCCCGTGATCTGGTATCTGCGCTGCTTTCCCAGCTTCCTCTGGGTTCTGTGCAACCTCGGTTGAAGGTTATTTGATGGGGGCTTCGAGTGCCATTTGAGCTCTAGAAGTAACGTTTCCCTCGGAATACGTTTCTCCTTTTGTTCCGCTGGATCTTGCGACTATTAAGTAGTTTTAAACAAAGTTTATTTTTAGTCTTTTGCACCCTCTGCAACGACGCACGGTAGCTTTGAACAGGCACCAGAATTTTTTCTAGCACCGTAGAGAAATTATTCCAAATTTGACATGAACTTTCTCTTCGCGGTGACTTCCTTGGCCGTATGCAGCGCTGGCATGCATCCCCCTCCCCGTCCCCAGACCATCGTGTTAAATTGTTGTAGAGCAAACAGCGTATTGTGCACGTTAGAAAGCCGAGCGCGCGCAGGGCAGAGGGGAACGAGAGCAGGTTTCCTCGCATCCCCGGAGGAGTGGGAGCTGAGCCTTTCAGGAGAATTTTTAATTCCTTGGCGTTCATCCGTGGTGCATGAGGAGCCACGCCGGAGCTCTGCCTTCGGAGCAGAGTTTTTGTGCAACCTCACTGCTGACAGCGGGAGCTGCTGGCAGGTATTTAAGTTTTTACTTATGTCAGGTGTAACCTCAGCCGATGTAAGGCTCTGATGCAAAGCTGCTCTGCACATATCACAGTGGGAGGATTCGCCGGGGTTGCTATAGCGAGAGGCTGGAGATGACTTCAGGAGTTTAAATTAGGCCTGCGTGCTGGTAAACAAGGGCTCTGCCTGGAGTACAAGCTGCTGCGGCGTTTGAAGATGTTTGTGTCGGATGGGGTGGGAGGTGGTGTGCGTTCGCTCGTGGGGAGAGCGCGAGGGCTTGCACGAGCGTGCCGGCGGTGTGCCCGGGGAGAGGTGGGCAGGGGCCAGGGCCTCGCCGGTGTGGCGGTGTGATGTGATGCGTTCAAGGCAGAAGCGAAGCTGGCGATACTGGTTGCATTCCAAAATCTGCTACTGATTATTTTTGTCAGCGAGCAACAGCCGGTTATTGCCGGTGCCTGAACCTCTGCTCTGGTCTGTGCCCTGCTGTGTTAGCCCTCCCGTAGCCCAAACCGACAGGCCAGAGAGAGCGCTCACTGTAACATCCCAGCCACGCTTTTATTGTCCTCTCCTTCTTGACTTCATTACGTTCTGATCTCTGTAACCTCTTCAACGTGTAAATACTGCAACGAGATTATCTTTAAAGAGCCCTTTATTAAAAATGTACTGACCTTCCTAATCAGAAGAAACGTTCCCGTGGCCGCTTTTTTCCTTTCCTGCGTTTCGGCAAGTAGCGAGGGCAGAGCAGTGAATCATCTCATCGGCACGACAGCTTGGGCTGAAAACCGGGCAGGTTTCTTCAGACACCGCACCAACGTGATGCTCCCAGCACCTGCAGCACAGGAAGGTGGGGTTGCTCCCACCGGAGGGAGGGTCCCAGGGATGCTTACCTCTTGCTGGGTTTACAGTTTAAACCAACTGTAAACATCATTAACCTTCAGCTTGGTGGCCCTCGGTGCGGCGGGCGCGGTGCTGAGGACCCGCTCTGCTCGGCTGACCCACGATGGAACTTTTTGGGCGAGCAGTTGCTGCAAGCTGCGTCCCTGCAGCTGCTGAGGGCTTTGTGCGTGGTGGGCATGGCTGGCTGGTCTCTGGTCGGTCAGAAGGCCCTGACAAGTATCCTCCTCCTCCCTTCCCCTCCCAAACCAGCCCTGGGTCTGAGCAGGTCGGGCTGGCACAGGACCTGCACCCCCATACTGTGCCGGCAGCCCCCCCGGTCAGTGAGGCTGACCAACCATCCGTGCCGCAGGGCTTCAGCCCCCAAGCCTCAGCCCCGGGACGGTGTTTTACAGCTGAGGGAGGGCGAGGAGCGGCTGAGCCGCTGGTGCTCTGGGCTGGCTGCGCTGGGCGCAGGGGACCTGCCTGAGCGTGGCTCTTAGGCCCTGCACGGGAGGCGTTTTGGGTTCCTTGCAGAGGGATGAGCGTGCTGTAGAGGAGCTAAATGGCAAATAGTTTGAGGCCTTCTTTCAGNCGTGCCGGCAGCCCCCCCGGTCAGTAAGGCTGACCAACCATCCGGGCGAGGAGCGGCTGAGCCGCTGGTGCGCTGGGCTGGCTGCGCTGGGCGCAGGGGACCTGCCTGAGCGTGGCTCTTAGGCCCTGCACGGGAGGCGTTTTGGGTTCCTTGCAGAGGGATGAGCGTGCTGTAGAGGAGCTAAATGGCAAATAGTTTGAGGCCTTCTTTCAGTACGTGCTTTTAACGAGAGCTTTACAGTTATTTGAATGCAGTGTTTGTTGCACAGAGCAGGGGCAGGAAAGCAGGGGTTTCCCAAGCAAGGCAGCTGAGGCCCCGGTGCCACCTGAAGAGCAGACCGGTGCTACGCCGGAGGTGCTGTGCCCCTGCAGCCGTGGTGCTGCCCACCCTCGGGTTACAGAATCAAAGACTGGCAGGGGCTGGCAGGGCCCTCTGGAGCTCCCCCAGCCCAACCCCCCTGCTAAAGCAGGTGCCCCCAGCGCAGGGGGCACAGGGACGCGTCCACGCGGGGTTGAATCTCTCCGCAGAAGGAGACTCCACAGCCTCTCGGGGCAGCCTGGGCCAGGGCTCGGGCACCCTCACGGCAAATAAGTTCTCCCTCACGCTCAGGGGGAACTGCCCGGGCTCCGGTTTGTGCCCGGTGCCCCTCGTCCTGGCGCTGGGCACCGCTGGAGAGAACCTGGCCCTGTCCTCTGGTCAGCGTTGTTATTTCTCCTGCCCTGGGCAGCAGAGCCGTTCCCTCGGGCCCTGCAGGCAGCGGTGCGTCCTTCTGCCTGGGATCCTGGGTTTGCGTAAGGGATTGCTGGAAACTCCCCACATCATGTGCTGTTTATCGCTTCGGAGCCGATGGCTGGATGTGCAGGGTGGTCTTACTGCTTTGGCATCGGTAATTATTGCTGGAGCTGATCAGCCTTTCCTGTACGGTTCTGGTGGTGCCTTGGGCGTGCAAAGATGATCAGAGACGGGTTTTTTTCCCCTTGTAAAATATATTCCAGCTCCAGTTTGTAATGTGGCAAGAGGGGGAGCGAGAGAAGGGAACAACAGCATTAGCGGATGTAGAAGTAGCTGGAATGAGAAGCTTTTGTGCCATTAATAACAGTCCTGGCTGGCAGCCAAGGCTGGGAGTGTGGGATTAGCCTGAACAATCAAGACTGCAGGATCAAAACAAGGAGGCAGGAACAGCGAGGTCACACTGCTGCCATCTGCGCTGCCGCAGTGGTGGGAGGGAGCGGAAGAGGGGGCTGCGCTGGAGGAGCGATGCCGATAGCACAGGCGGCGGGGCGCTCGCCGGCTCCCCAAAACCGGCCCTGCGCCGCCGCGCCCGGGTCAGGGCTTTGGGCTTTGCCTCCCGGCTCCCTTGCAGGCCCCTTCCCAGCGGTGCTGGCGAGCCCGCGGAGGGGAGGGCGGCCGCAGCTTGTCGTTTTTAGGAAATGGCTTCTGAAAAACAGAAGCGGCTCGTTGGGGCTCGGTCGTGCACTTCCGCTCTCTGGACTGAAGATCTGAACACGTTTATGGCTGTGGATTTGGGATGGGTGTCTTCATGCCACGACGCCGATAGCCCGCCCCGCCGTCGGCGGCGTTGCCGCCGTGCCGTTTGTGAATCCATCTGGTGACCAGGGCGTGGGGAGAGGTCACCGGATGGATTCGGCTGCAGCTTTGCTGCAGGCAAAGGCAGCCTCGCTTGCCGTTCCGTCGGGGCGCGTGGGGCGTGCGGGCCTTTCCAGGGGCTGTGTTCGCTCTTTTACATCGCACTTTTAACACGAGTGACTTGGGATTTCTGCTGAGAGACGATTTTTGAAGCAGATGGAGGCAAATCTTGTTCTGTTTCGCTCTGGACTCCATCGCCTTTTGCTGAAATACCTTCCAGGAGCATTGGAAAGCAAAACGATTCGCATCGCTTACGTTGCTTCTCTCTCTTTCCCTCTGACCCAGTAAATCTTCCCGTCCTGCAAATGTAAATACAAAAGCTGAGATGCAATAGAGGCAAAGCAGTGTCCCACAACCAGCCTCCCAGCTCATGCTAAAAATATCTCTGTGCGGTGCAGTAACTCCCAGGCATTCTTTTGTCTGACTGCTTTTGAATTCCCTAATTGAAGTTGGTTGGAGGGCAGTGCACCAGTTTCCTGAATAGCTCAGATGTTGATTGTGAGTTAAAAAACAAGAGCAAAATTGTTTTTCCTTTATGCAGCCACGCTTTTATTTACCCCCCCAATCCCCGTTTTTAATCTCTGTATTTTTACTTGCAATTTTATTTTGTAAGATAACTGCATTAAATACATCTGTGGAGAAGGGGCCCAGGAGGCAGCGAGCAGGAAGGCGCAGTTTTCGGCACGTGATGCCACGTGCACGTTGGAGCCGGAATGCCGCTCCGTCGGAAACGTCCACGCTGGCGCAGGGATGCGGTGCAAATGGAGCTTAACGTAGTAGGAAGTGTTAATAATGGTTCCTAATTGCCTACTAATAACTAAATCTGTGGAATTTGGCAGCAGTTGGGATATAGTTTTCTCCTGCAATCTGTCCGTTCCCTCCAGAAAGAACAAAGTTGCTTCACTGACATACAGCAGCGAGTCTGAAATTCACTCAAGGTAACTGGGGAAAAGTTTTCCAGATCCCGCATGGCCTCCAGCCCTCGACAGAGCCTGCGAGGGTGCTTCCCCGGGCAAAAACTGCTGCGTCTCGGTCCAGCTCTCCGAGATGTAACAGAGGAAGAAGAATAAAATCAGGCTGTTCTCCTCCTTTCTGTTTTTGTTTGTTTGTTTGAACTTGGAAATAGAAAAACCCAGGCTCATTTCACGTGCTCCCCAAAGGGTGCTGGAAGCACCGCGTGTGTGGGTGGCTGGGGACCAGGCCCTGGGCTCTTGTGGGCACAGGGAGGAAAAGTTTGGGACCGTTAATTTGTGATAAGTCGTGGCCGGTCCAAGTTGCTCCCCAGAATTTATCTGCTGGGTAGATGTGATGAACCACGAGTGCTTGGAGCTCCTCTGTGGCTGGTAAATGAACACAGACGTTGCTTTCACTTGAGCCTCGGTAAATTAAAGGTTTGAAATTGTGATGGAGGTTGGAGAGAAACTGTTTTCAGATGCTGCTTCAGGAGCTGTGATTTATTCAGGCTCTCCGTGGTGGGAGACATTTCGTAGCTGCTCAGCAGCAGCAGCAGAAAAACAAGCACAAATTTTTCTGTCTTCAGGGATAACTGCAGTGAAGCACGCGGGGGGGAGGGCTGTGCCGCTCGCTGGGACTGAAATACCTCCCCATCCCCCACGCACGTCAACAGGCCCCGAAACTTCCCCGGCACGCGGAGCTGGGTGCTGCTGGAGCGGGCACGGGGACCGATGGCTGCAGCCCCTGGCCTGGGGGCCGTGCGGAGCTGGGCTCCTCCGTGCTTTCCTTGGAAATGGAACGCCTTCATAGTTGGTCACGCACAAAAATAAGGTGCCAAGCGGGTGTGAGCCGGCCTCGCTGCCTCTCGCTCTGCCATAGCGTGAAACCAGGAAAAAGTGTCTGGAGGCGCCTGCAGCACATGCGGTGGCGGGGAGAGCGGCGTCCTGCCCGTGTGCACCCCGCTTTTGGGCACGGACGGGGGGGCCCAGGTGCCACCTTCTGCCTCACCTTCCTTGCTCGCTTTCCTGCAGACAGACGGACTCTGTAGATGAGAAACACCCTTATTGTCTAAAACCTCTCTTCCTCTCCAGAAGCATGGTACTGCGGGTGCCGCCGCCTCCTGCTCGTGGCGGAGCTCGGGGCATGGCCGGTGGCGTTGGGCAGGAGCTGTGCTGGAGCCAGGCTGTTGGTGCTGGGGCAGGATCGCAGCGCTGCGGTCGCGTGCCCTCCTCTTAGCTCCTAGGTTAACGTTTAACCCGCTTGTGTTTCAGTACCTCGGGTTGTTTGATGTTGTGGGGCATGTTGTATGGCTCTTGCCTGTAGATGAGCAGCCCGATGGAGGGGTACGGCTTATCTGCTGCGGAGGAATGCAGAGAATTTCATGGGGAGGAAGGTGAGATTTTCCTTTTCCCAATGGAGGGAAACCAAGTCTGGGTGGGTGGCAGTGCCGCGTTTACAGCACGGGCAGCTCCCTGCTTTGGGAGGCTGTATGTTCAGTTTCCACCTGGCCAAAACGTTTTCTCTCTGACCGTAAACCTTAGAGGGGCGAGCGCTCAAATGGAAAAGTTGACGCAGCCTTATCTGCGGTGCAGCCTCGGTACGATAGAGGAATCCGAGCCCTGGCTTATGTCAGGCTTGAAGCTTTCCCCTTTCCTTCCAGCAAACCGCATACCGTTGCCTTGGAGCCGTTCCTTCTTCGGGGGCACATCCTTCAAGGAGCGTGGTTCGGTCAAGAATACAGGTCTGGGTTCATTTTAAATACATCTCAAGATCCCCAGGGGCGTGCTCTGCTACCTCCTTGCAGCAGCCCGGCGTCTTTGGAACGGCCCTCCTTGGACTGCTGCGGCATCGCCCTCGCGGCAAACAGCAGCATCCCTTCTCCAGAAACTTTAGCCCTTGCCTTCAGAGCGCAATTATTCTTGCAGGAGACATTCGGGTCACCCGTTCCCCTCGTGCAGTAAGTGACACTTCTCCGAATGACTGATGCTTAACATAGTCAGGGGTCACCTTACCCAGCTCTCAGTGCCTAAGGCTTTCACTGCGGCTGCGTGAATGGTCTTCAAACTTCCTGCCCGCTCTGCTGCCGGCAGTTCATTAGCAGGAAAAAAACCTGGAACGAGATTTGCCAGCAGTGCCCAGACCCCCTCGTTAGTGCAGTGGAGCCATCCTGTCTCTGCCCAGTGAGGTGGGAACCACCGCCGGAGCTCACCGCTCCCCTTGCACCGTAACCCCGATAACTGACCCGAAACGGCGGCTGCGGGGTCAGGCTGACATCTGGCACGCTACCGCTACCGGCACCGCTGCCAGAGGGGAGGGAGGTGGAAACACTGGCTGGAGGGGAAGGAGCTGGAGGAGGATGGGAAGGGAGGGGGAAGGACAGAGCCAGGAGCTTCTGAAGCTGCGGGGTAAGACGTTAAACTGGCGAAGGGGCAGAATATAATGCTCAGTGATTTTTTGCTAGCGGCTGGCTGCTTCCACAGGGTGTATCGGGGCTGAGGGCAGTGCTTGTTTTCTAGCAAGACACTACAAATAATAAAAATAACAGTTGCAGTTAATTCATATATCCATCACGCCTGGGTTTCCATTTGTCTTGAGGCAGGATGCGTTTGCAGATGAGTTTTGGAAAAAGCTGAGGATCAAACGTTGTTTTTTGTTCTTTGGCACTGAGTATTTTGCTCACTGTTCGTGTTCAGTGATGCAGATCTGCGTGTGCATTCAAAGGCTGTAGCTAACGTTACGATTTCCTTCCTGCTATGTGCTGCTGCTTTCTACGCTCACACCTTCCTGGCAGCCTCCTTTGGGGCTCTGGTATTCCCTGCTTGGTTTTGTATTAAAGGAATCTTTTCCAGTAAGGGTTGAGAAAAATCTTTGCCTTTTAGCTTTAGGTACGTAAAGGAAGAATACTCTCTTCACCTGTTAAAAAAGCAGACCAATGTTTCAGAAGGCTGAGCCTGCATTTTGTTGAGAAAAAAAAAACAAAAACATTTCCCAAAGTGGAGAAGCTTCTGCTGCTGAAGCAGAGGTTGATGGTGTGCTGTCCTGGCCAAAATCCCATTGCCAGCTCTCGGGGGCGAGGCCTCTCCTGCTCCCCGCACCCATCCCATACCGCCCCGCACGCGGGTTTTGGGAGCGGGGTGCGTTCCTGGCGTCGCGCTGCAGAGATGGGGGCTGCCCTGCTCCGGAGGCTGCTGGGCTGGGTGCCCGGGCTGCATCCTGATCTGGCACGCCGCGAGTCCCGCTGCGTGCTGGGAGATGGGGAGGAAGGCCACGGCGCCCGGTTGTTCACGCGATCGCCCGTTTCTGCGCTGGGATCGCCACGAACCGCCTTCCTTTTCTCGGGCGCTCTGAGCACGTCACATCTGCACACAGGGGCTGGTGCTCCTGCACCCTCATAAGGATCTTAATTTGTTCGGATGGGAATTTGCTATTTTAAAGCGGCTTTGATTATCATACGGAAGAATTGTTTACTGGCTGTACATGTGCTTTGCTGTCTCCATCCCGTGCTTTGCCAAGAATAGAAACCAAAGCATTACTCTGCGCATCTTACAGCTGCGGCTGTTGAAAAACTGACTTGCCCAAATGTTTTGTGCGTTTGTGGCTGAGTAGGCAATGGAGCTGAGGTTCAAAACAGCCACTCCTCTGCTCAAACCGCTCATCAGCACTCCTTCTGAAAGGGCTATAGATAGCGTGCGCAAGCTGGTGGTACAAAAATAAACTTTTCATAACCTCCCTTTGTTTTCTGTAAATCCCTGGACTCGCAGGTCCGCACCATTATCTATAGGCACTCGCAGGACCGTCCTCACCGCAATGGTCTCGCCACTCTATTTAATTGCAAAGGAGCCTTTTGGAGTCGCCTTCAAAAATCCCTATCACCGTCGTACCATCTTCATTAAATGAATGGGGCTGTTGTACATCTGACAGCTGCCATTTTAATGCCCTGGTATTGTATTTCCTTGCAGGAGGCTCAGCCTCACGAGGCAGATTAGGACTGAGAAAATCCAGGTTCCATTAGAAACCATTGAAAATGAGTTCCCAAGTTGTTCTAAGGTAAATCAATAATGCATATAATCTCCCCGGCTGGGCTGGGCTTAGTGACCGAGCCAACAGTTCATTTAACCACTTTTTTTTTCTTTTTTTAAAGCACTTTCAAAATCGTTCCTGTTAGACTTGCTTCTCGCTCCAGGCTGCCGTTACGAAATTCTCGGGCAACGTTTGTTTTCGAGGGCTGCCAAAACGTTGTTAATTTACTCGTCCTCGTGCTTAAGAGGAACCGCACTCACAGCTGCAATGCCGAGCCTCGCGTCGGTACCGAGGTAGCCGCTAAATTCCTGCAAGTTTGGGAGCAGAGGGTGCTGCTAGGCTCGCATGCACCTCCGCTCCCAGGCAGGCTGCTCGAGCCCCGCGTCTGGGTCCTGCGTCCTCACGTGGTGCTGGGTGAGCCCGATGCTTGGCGTGTCCCCGCGCCGTCTTCCCGGCGCTGCCTGTAGCTGGGAGCGTGCAACACGTTCCTTTGTTTAGGACCGTTGCGGAGCGCTCCGTCGTGCCTCCTCTGCTGTTTCGCCGACCAATCCTGGAAGGAAGCAGGAATTCGGTTACAGAATAATCAAATCGAGAAAGATTAATCCTTTTCAGTGTCTACAATAACAGGTTTTGCTAATTTTTAATGTATTTGAAATTAGCTTTAGTAAGCGATTTGTCCTTGCTCAGAGCAAATAGTCCGAACTCATGAGTCTTTCAAACTGAATACAATAAAGGACCGCTGATTTTTCCTCTTCTGTTTAAAGTGATGCTTGAGTGAAGGGAGGAAGGTGATTAGCTTGTAAATGAGCGCAAGAACGCAGCTAAACCCAGTGGCTTTCCACACCGGCACTACGGGTCTGGTCGGGATCAGGTGTGATACCGCGTGTCTGTCGAACTAGGCAGCGCGCGGGACGGCGCTCGCGCAAGCCCCGCTGTGTGGGACGGCGGGCAGGCGAGCGATGCCCGGTGCTACGCAAACCTTGGGAGGGCACGGTTGCAAATTACGCGGGGTTTTTTTTTGGTACAAACTTAAGGTGATTCAATGAATTTTTGTACTTTGTGTCGCACCATAGTCGTCGTCTTGATTCTGTAGTAGGTGTCTTGCGACAGAGTTTATCGTCTCTTGGGAGCTCAGCCTTACTGAACGGTGCTTGAACTGTCAGATACTAAAATAATGTTTCTTAAACCACTTGAATGGGATAAGACTTGGCTTGATATAGGGCTGTGGTCTTAGAAAACCCCCTCCTCCCCCCGCATTGATATTACTATCAGATTTTTCTTTTTAGCCGTGGCAAAGAGAAGATTGAGTTGCTGGAACATGATCTGTTTTGATTACTAAAAATCTTAGCGCTGCTAATTTAGTCAGCTAGTATGTTACGAATGTAGGTTCTGTGTGTTCAAACTGTTCTTGGGTTTTTTACTTAATAAGTTCTCCAGATAGTTGCCATGGAAATAATCCTGGATTCAGAGAGGTTCTAAAGGCTGCGAAGACGCCGGCGCGGTGGCAGCAGCGTGTGGTCTGCACACTCCCGGCTCGCCTCCTGGTCAGACCCCGTTTTCCATGGTGGCACTGGCTCTAGGACGGGAACCAGCTTGTTCCTCCCGTGGCTGCCCCACTTCCTCTGCTTTGGAATTTTGGGGCAGAATTCTCCTGGTTTTCATAGTGCAGAAAACTCGCAGAAAGCACTCGCTGCTGGTTTTCACTGGCTGAAGGTTAATGGTGGTTTTCTCTTGCGTTTGCCTGGATCATGCTCACGTGAAATGGTTTGGCTGTTGCCTTTGCCTTACCTGAGCCTCTGCGGCTGCGCCAAATTTGAGGAAGTTTCCCCTGCTCGGTTCCCGGAGTGCCAGGTGCTGACAGAGGTGCTGTGCCTGCCGTGCCGGACGGTGCCGGCCCCGGCAGTGCCACAGCCGGAGCCTTTCCCGGGCCCTGTTTGTGCCACAGAACAACAAACCTCCTTCCTCTGGGGCCGTTTTCTTTCTCAACAACTTCCTTTTTGTGCAAACGTTGTTTTTCATGAAGTTGCCGTGCGTTGTTTCAGACGTGATCATCGGAATTGTTTTGTACATCTAAACCAAACCCGGGCACTTCTTGTTGCTTGAAATGAGACAGCCGGTGCTAATCACAGGAGAATTCAGGTTATTTTCCTGGCTTCGCAAGACTTTAAAAAAAATGCCTTATTATTTAAGCTGGGATTGAGACCCGGGGCAGGTGTTTGGTAAGGCATACGGGATACATGAATGCCGTTGGCCAGCGGGCCAGGACCAAGCACAGGAGCCGCAAAAGCAGCAGCTCCGCTTCCTGGGGCTGATTTTTGCCGGAGCGGTTTGCTAGGGCCGCGTCTTTTGCAGTGGCGGAGACCCTGAAGCAGCTCGTGTTAAAACTAAGTTGCTTTAATACAGACGCCGGGCCAACTGAACAGCGTGTTTAAGAGCACATTAGAGAAGTCCGAGAAGCAGTCATGGTAGGTGGAATTTTGTGGAAGAGGGGTGTGGGTGAGCTGTGGGCACGAGGCCGAGAGCCGCTTTCCTGCCTGGTGGGCCAGCGCGACGGGACGCTGTCCCTTCCTTGCTGCGGTGGTGGAATACAGGGAGATGGGACCGTGGCCATGCACTTCCAGTTTGTAGCTGAGACAAAAACATATGAGAGTGGGGTTTTTTTTTTT
>VZSC01004481.1:20587-32964 GCA_013398225.1 Steatornis caripensis
CCCCCCCCATATTTACGTGCATTACTGAATAGCTCTTGCTGCAGTACGTAGGAAAACACGCGACGCAGCCCACCCTTCGTGCGGCACGGTAACAGAGATGGAGAACCCCGTGGCGTCACTGACGTCCCAGCTTTCGCCCCGCTGAAGCACACCGCGTGCTTGCCCTGAAACGCTCTGTCTTTCGGTCATCCCGACGACCGAGGGAAGTCTCAAACGCAGTTTTTAAACAGCCGAGTCAGCACCTTGAGGAAGATTATGGAGACCCGGCCAGCTCGCGGTAAGAGCCCACCTTGCTGTTGCAGCGTGGGGAGGGACGAGCCCAGCCAGCAGTCCTGCATCCTTCCACGCTGCTCTGGGCGCGTTGCATTAGTGAGCGCAGTGACAGCTGGGCAGGAGGCTGGGAACAATGAAGATAAAGTTAGCTTTCAGCGATGTGACCCTCTCCAGGCTGCGCGCCAGAAGACTATAAATAATTGATAGGAGCAACCACCCTCGCCAGCACGCTAATGTACAGCGCGGTTCATACAGCGAGCGGAGCCGCATTACCCATTACATCACCGCTGCTCTCAGCCTGGGCTTTCCTATCAGCAATGTAATTTTACTGCTTTTAAATAATAAATTGCACTGGGAGTTGAAATACTCCTTCGCCCCATTCAAGCCTGCTAGGGTGTGCAACTACACAAATGAATTTTACATATGGTAAAATAAATTTTGTATCGAGCTAAAGGAAAATTTCTTGCAGGAGGAGTTTTAGCCCCGCGGTCTCGCCCAGTATCGGTGATGGGGGTTTAGGGTATCAAAGGCAGGCGGTTCTAGCTTGTGACTTTTGATCTGGCTCGGTATCTGGAATGATTTTGAAGCTTGACTTGGGGTCATTGGCCTAAGTGCACGGGTGGTTTCAGGGGGTAAAGTTCTCCGGTGTTGCAAGTCAGAAAAATCCCCTTGGCTGTGGCCGCTTCCGTGAGCGGAAGGCGTGCGAGCGGCGTGCATGAGCTCTTTGCTCCCACAGCACGGGAACTTTCGCTTTCAACGGCTGTCGGTTTCGAGCAGTGAAAAAAGCTTGATGTTAACCCAAAACCTGGGTTCTTTCCCCTGAGTCTTTAGATAAGTTCTGTGACCTCTGCTTATCCACGTATTTGTGTGGAAAAGCTACAATGTGCTTTGACTATTCCAGGCTCTGGGGACACGTTTTTGGAGGACTCTTGCAGCTTTTTATGCTTATTTGTGTGGATCTGGAAGGATTTTGAAAATACAGTTTTTTAAAAAAATCATGTAACTGCTACACTAGAACCTGCAAGCATCAAAAATGTCCAGAAATTGGGTAGGTTGTGGTGCCCCGTGCCTGTGAAGTTAGTGGCGAGTAAATGGAGAGGTCAAACCGGGGAGCAGTCAGCTGTTCGTAGGGAAGAAATGAGTGAGATTATCGGAGCCGGGGCCCGTGGTGTGTGACCAGAGCGGGCTGGCAGCAGTGGGGCACACAAAGGCGTGAGATGCTGAAGAGCAGACGCTGAGGATGATGCAGCTTCCCCGCCATGGGGCACGGTGCGCGGCAGAAGGCGCGGTGTGCGGTGGGAGGGGGTGCTCGGTTGGGGGTGCTCGCTGCTGGCGTTGCTGAGGTGGGTGCTGATCCAGCTGCGCGAGCCGGTGCAGTGAGGAACTGCGTACCGGGGCGTTGAGCGTCGTGCAGCAGGACGGTAGCCGGACGGTGCTCCCAGGAGCTGTGCTGGCAGGCGGCCTCTCGGACCTGGTAATTTAAGTACAGGCAGCCTTGCTTATAGGAGAAATAAAATGCGGGAATGGTATTGCAGGAGATGGCTTGATCTGTTGAAAGAAGATCATGAACAGATTTTGGCTAAGGGCATGATTCAAGGTAAGGCTAGAAACACTCGACATCCTAGGGCACTGGCACCAAGGGCTTGTGTCTGGATGTAAAATTTCTTCTGTGATCCAATCCTCTGCTCAACACTGAGGACGAAGTAGATGTTTGGGACCCCCCTCCAGGAGGCATCTGTCCTGTGTGTGCATCTTAACGAGTCTCAAATTCTGTGCGGCGTTCCTGTGAAGGCACTGGTTTTCACACCTTCTAGAGCAAACACTTATTGTTTCCAAACCAGGAAGCGAGCAGCGTCGCAGAGCTGCATAAGAAAGCGTAAGCTGCTTATGGTGGATTAAAATGACTGACCATTTAGCTATGCAATTAGATGGGGAGATGGTGTGATAAATCATGAATAACTAGCTTACCTGTCCCATGATGTTGTTTATCTCCAGGCACGTGTGCACCAGTTTCCATAGGGTGTTTGAGCGTTGCTTTTTAAAGGCGTAGGTTCCTGAGACGAGGGTGAGTGCGCGTGCTTCTTGTGCAGTTTGCTGATGTTTCTTAGCTGTCCTTGAACATCAAGTTTGCCCTGCAGTTAAACCGTAGCTCTTGCCAGAAGAGTCCAGGGGCAACATCACCGAATTGGGCAGGCAGCTGAGCTGCTGCGGGGGAGCGGGGCTGTCCGAGGCAGGCGGCATCCGCAGCTCCGAGGCACAACGGCTTGCGTTTCCAGGGGCGGTCTTCAAAGGACCTGCATGGACGCTGGCACCAGCCTTTTTGTGTCCTCCTTCAAGGGAGACAGCCAGCCTCTTGTCCTACCGATACCGTAAGAGTGAGCGCAGCACCCATAAGCTGCTGCAGTGGGACCCAGCGGAAGGCAGGACAGGCCACAGGAAAGGAAGGTGTTTTCCAGGGGTGCTGAGCTGCATCAGCATCTCAGCATTGCATGTGCTTCTGACCGCACCGTGGTTATCGGGCAAAAGTCTTCAGACGACGAGGTGATGCTTCTTCCCTCCGGCTGCGGAGCGTACACATTCTTGCAGAGGTTTGTGTTGTTACTAACTTAGATTTGCAAATGCTCTGGACACAGGAAAGCTTTCATAGGGTGGAAACACGTAAAGTATTTTAAACTGTCCGTTGTCCCTGCCAGGCGGCCGACTCCAGGGCCACGCAGCTGCCTGGCAGCTCGGTGGTCGTCGGTCCCTGCTCCGGCAGCCATCCGTCGGGTGCACCGCTGCTGTGAGGCCCTGAGTCCCAGCGCCAGC
This sequence comes from Steatornis caripensis, assembly GCA_013398225.1. Classification (NCBI taxonomy): domain Eukaryota; kingdom Metazoa; phylum Chordata; class Aves; order Caprimulgiformes; family Steatornithidae; genus Steatornis; species Steatornis caripensis. The sequence goes on from VZSC01004481.1 coordinate 23,669, forward strand.
GATTGAGCGATGCCAGCTTTGCTTCTTCCCATCCCGAGAACTCTGCCTTACCTTCCCCCGGCTCAGCAGCGTCTCCTGTGCCTCCCGCGGATGTACGGCTTAGCAAATCGTTCACGATGCGTTAAGGTTTTGGCTAGCTCCAGTTTGGAGAGCTGGCTGATGGGAGACGTGAAGCTTGTACTGGAAACCCGCTCAGCCCGTGCGACGCGCGGTTCGGCGTGTCTCTTAACAACGTGGCTGTTCGAATCGCTCGGTTCCTTGGGTGACGGTGGCAGGGCACTTCGAGCCCGGCCCCGCTGATGTGCTCGCTGTTCCTGGGGGTCGGCGGTTCTCATGCTGAAATAGCAATCCAGATTTTTAAGGTCTCTCTGAAAATTCGATGCCGAAAGCTCTGAGGAACCCAAACTGTCCTACAAGCTACGGAGAGGGACGTCCAAAAAAATTAAATGGATGATAAGGATGCCGAGCAGACATCCTAGAGATCTGCCGAGGGCAGACTGCTGGCCTAAGCCCCTGCTCGTGCAAGCAGAAGAAAAGCAGAAAGTAGGAGACGCAGCTGCACCTCCTTGGGTTGGGACGTGCATCAGGCGCGTCCCGTGCCGGCCGACCCCCGCCTGCACGGTCCCCTGCTCCCCCGCGGTTCCCAGAAACTTCATCGTTCCCCTGCATCTCACCTTACCGAGCGCTCGGGAAAGGAGCTTTGCTATTCTTAGCATCTCGGCAGAAGTGCTGCCGCTCCAGCGAGACGCACGCGGGAGCCTTTGATGAAAGGAGCCAGGGAGTAACCATGGCGGTCTCGCTGAAACTGGTAACCATGGATTACAGAAATTAAAGGCGTAAGGCAAATAGCAGGATTATCTTTGGCGTGGTGGTTTTCTAATGAACAGAAGGCGCTACCCGACTTCCACATTTAGGTGAGGCACTGTAAATTACCTGTAGTTAAAAAATAATGCTAATTAAATTCAAATGCGATAACGATTAACACTGCTGCTCTCAATTCACTGAATTTCCTTGCACCTCTAATTGACAGAGAAAAAAAAACCCCAACCCTATCCAGAAGAAAGGAGGGAGAATTTCTTGCTTCTGGCTCCGTGCTGCATCCTTCTGATGCAGCTGTCAAGTCTACATTTAATGTTTCCCTAGCCTTATTATTTTTTGTTTCTAACGCAGGGCGCTTCACAAATAAGACGAGCGTGATTTGCTAGTCCCTTCGCAGGCGAGCGTGCTGCGGGCCGGGCGCCTCACCGTCCGGGCCGGCATCCGGGGAGCTGGCCTGAAGCCCTGGCCGTGCTGCACCCGAGGGACCTCGCCGGCTGCGCGGCAGGCTCGGGCAGCACATGGTGCGCGCTGACGCCGAGCCCCCTCCGGCACCCCAGACCTCCAGCACCTTCCCTGGCCCGGTGTGGAAGGCACTCTGCGTTTCTCTTCCCTTAATCGTCCGGAGGAGAGGACGAAGGAGCCGGGCGGCTTTGTGCTGCAGGAGCAGCGTTCCTCGGGTCTGCTTAGCATGCAAGCTGCGTTCTTTGCACAGCAAATTTTGCTTTCAAGTTCAGCGAGTGCTGAGACTCTGCGTAAATGGGCCCGCTAAAGATATTTTTTGACATTTGGAAATCCTGTTAAGCCCATTTCTCCCCTCTCCTCTCTCTCCCACCCAGCACGGCCGTTTACCATGGAGGCGCTGCGAAGGTTTCTTTAGCCAGCCGGGTCACATCCTGCACAACAGACCTCAGAAATATGGGTCACAATGAGACGAGGAAAACAAAAAGTATATTGTCCTCGTGTCTTACGCTGATGGCTGATTGAGGGACTCCCTAAACGGACAGTTTAGGACCTTAATGAGGTACCAAACATGAGGTAATTCAGAATATGCCCCTCTCACGCTGTCCGCGCGCCAGCGCGACCTTCCAGAAGTGGGTTCCTCCTGCGCGTTCGCGCCTGGTGCTGCTTTAACTCTTCTTTACCAAGGGCGCGGGCCTGGCAGCACGTCCTTGAAGCGGAGTTTGCCACGGTTCCTGTTCACAGTTCCTGCGTGAGTCAGTGCTGAAGCCCATGAGCACGTTGGTTGTTTTCTTACTTACAAACAATTCTCCCAAGTTGAGGTTATTTCTCCTTGGCTTTAAACACAGGGCTGGAGGTTGGAGCAGGTCTCCTTTCACCTCGCTTCGTGTGGTGCGGGGTTATCTGCAAGATTTTTCTCCTGGCTTTTTGAGATGGAATTTGAAGAAGGGTTTCTGTTAAATCCTCGTTTCTGGGAAGTTCCTGCAACTGAGAGTAGCCCGCAGCGGGACAAACCCCGCTTGTCCCGGCAGGCGTGTAGTTACACAGGTTTTGGGGAGCGGGGATACAAACAAGTTTGCGTACATTGAATTATGGGCGGTGTTTTAATAGTATGTTTTTTAGGTCTTGGCTTTAATCCAGAATTTTTTCGTGCTATTATCCTCTATTTACAGCTTTCAGAAATCAGCTGATGTCACTGCACATATGTTTAGAGCCGTTGCTAAGGTGATTAGCTCCAGAATTCAACACCTACGCAGTCCTGATGAAAGGCTGAGAAACTGCTCGGCAGCGTCTGTTCAGAGCGGTGCATTGTCGGTTTGAACTATTAGGAACCATATAACAATATTACCCAATTTTAGGGTAAATACGTTGGCCTTGACCGATAATCATGCATCAGGTTCTACAGGAAGCGAGGCTTTATCTGGCATGTTTAATGAAGTCTGAGAACGTTTTTCACTGAGAAAGCCTTTAAAATTTACCCGGTTCCTAATTTCCAGGAGCCCGTGCAGTGTTGGTGCGTTCAGGGCTTCCTGTGCCTGCCGGCTCGGGAGGCAGAAGGGGGCAATCCAGCGGCAGGACTGCTGTCCCGGAGATGTCTCGTGGGTCTGTCCCATCACTCGGTGAAATTTGCAGAGCACACGGAGCAAAACCGTGGACTGCAGCCCGAGCGCAGGCGCTTTGCGGCCGCAGGGTTGCCCGCTCTCCCGTTCGGTGGTCAGACGCCCACGCTACGCTGGGAACCGTCCCGGGACCGTCCCAGTGACTGGGGCGCACGAGACCGTACATCGTGCTGCTTTCCGGCCTTGCCTGCTTCTCCGCTGCACAGAAATCCCTCCCGAGAGGAGGCGGCCGCCCGCCACCTCAATTTCCACGTTTTCCGTTTCGGGCGTCCAGCTTGCGGGGAGCGACGTGCTCCAACAGAAAGGCCCTATCTCTAGTGGGAGCCTGTCCTCTAATAGAAATAAAAGCAATTTACCTTCCTCTCCCCTTGTAGAGAATGGTATCAAGTTGCCTCTACCGGCAGGGCTGGCATCCCGTTACCTGCCGGGCTCCTGCTTTCAGCGCAGCAGCAGAATAGCTTTTATTCATGGCAGAGAAGCCATGAAATACAACAAAGTTGCCCACAGCAAGCACTGAGAACTGGCTACCTGATTCCATTTGAAGATCGTTATAGGTGAGAACTCCTTTTGGGTTTAAGTCGGTGCAGGAAATAGCTTCTTTCCGGTCTGAGGTACTTTGGTGTCCTTTAAAAAACCTCCACAAACCACCCCCAACACAACCATCTACCATTTAAACTGAAAAGATGTGCCTATGGATATGTATTTTTTTCCCCCAGTCATCCAGTGCACAGCGAGTATCTTAGATGATAAACATTTTCTTCCCTGGGAGCTCACTGTTCTCCCACTGATTATTTTTTTCTTTCCTTTTTTTTCCAAGGATACTGGCTAAGGCTTGACCTAGTTTGGCTGCCGTCACGCTGTGAAACAGTGCAAGCGCTCACCCAACATAGCTACCTATATTTTTGCTCTATAGGCTGTGCAAAAATAGCCGTGCACAGCAAACAGCTGTGTGTGAGNATACATCGTGCTGCTTTCCGGCCTCGCCTGCTTCTCCGCTGCACAGAAATCCCTCCCAAGAGGAGGCGGCCGCCCGCCACCTCAATTTCCACGTTTTCCGTTTCGGGCGTCCAGCTTGCGGGGAGCGACGTGCTCCAACAGAAAGGCCCTATCTCTAGTGGGAGCCTGTCCTCTAATAGAAATAAAAGCAATTTACCTTCCTCTCCCCTTGTAGAGAATGGTATCAAGTTGCCTCTACCGGCAGGGCTGGCATCCCGTTACCTGCCGGGCTCCTGCTTTCAGCGCAGCAGCAGAATAGCTTTTATTCATGGCAGAGAAGCCATGAAATACAACAAAGTTGCCCACAGCAAGCACTGAGAACTGGCTACCTGATTCCATTTGAAGATCGTTATAGGTGAGAACTCCTTTTGGGTTTAAGTCAGTGCAGGAAATAGCTTCTTTCCGGTCTGAGGTACTTTGGTGTCCTTTAAAAAACCTCCACAAACCACCCCCAACACAACCATCTACCATTTAAACTGAAAAGATGTGCCTATGGATATGTATTTTTTTCCCCCAGTCATCCAGTGCACAGCGAGTATCTTAGATGATAAACATTTTCTTCCCTGGGAGCTCACTGTTCTCCCACTGATTATTTTTTTCTTTCCTTTTTTTTCCAAGGATACTGGCTAAGGCTTGACCTAGTTTGGCTGCCGTCACGCTGTGAAACAGTGCAAGCGCTCACCCAACATAGCTACCTATATTTTTGCTCTATAGGCTGTGCAAAAATAGCCGTGCACAGCAAACAGCTGTGTGTGAGTAGCGCTGCGGCATGTGGTTTTGCAAGGACCAGGGCTGAAGAGATGGTTTTGCTCATTCCCTTCCCTGGTCTCTGCGTCGGGGGCTCTCTCCGGGTGCAGGCAGAGGTCGGACTTGGCGGCAGGGGAGGTGTTTGGCTACAGAAGTAAAACCTCATTTACGGCTCGTGTCCCCCGCTGAAACGAGGAGGTTTGGTTGGTGGGACAGGTGTGCCGGTACCGCTGTGGGAGCGCATCCCCGGGTAGCTAGTTTTAGCATAAAATACAAATCGTGTTAATTACTGACTGTGGGAGAAACACTGGGGTCAGGGGTGTCTAAGGGCACTCGCGGCATCCGAAATGCGTTTGTCCGTTTGCAGAGAGAACCCGGGGGCTGTTGCGTTCACTGTGCGGCTGCGCGCCAGCACCCCCTAATTCGCGCCCAGGCTGGCGGCCGCTTGCCCGTGCTGCTCCCCGACGTGGGTCTGGAGCACGTGGCGTGCCTGTCCAGCGCAGGGACCTTCCCTGGAGGGTGTCCCCCGCTGTCCGCCGGATCTGGTGCCTGCACAGCCCAGCACCGCTGAACCTTGCCCCTCCTGCTTCAGTGCCCCCGTCCCTGTGACTTCTGGCGTGGCCTTTTCATTCAAGCGGCAGCTTGTTTTGGGTGAATCGGCTGGGGGTGGTTGTCGTCTCGCTGCGTGGATTCCCACGTGCAGGGTCCATACCCATCCCCTCGGTGAAGAAGGAGAGCAAATAGATCGATGCAGCGCACCATCCTTCCACCGAGCCTGGCTCCCAAACCGTCCTCGGGCCCTTGCCGTGCTCCTCCTCCTCCTCCTCCCCCAGCTTTCCTGTCCTGGGCGACAAAGATGTTCCCAGGGCTTGGGGAGGATGAATAGAGGTTGCATAACCCAGCTCCCGCGCCGTGGGGCCGAGAGGCCGGGAACAAAACCCGGATTACGGCCTTTCTCTGCAGAGAAGGGGCCGGGGGGACATTGATATGCAGATCCTGTGTGTCGGGGCACCGCGGCAGCGTTGTTTTGAAATGTCCACATGTAGGGTTCGTGAAGCCATACAGAAAAGGAACTAAGTGAAATATTCTGCGCTGGAGCGTGGTACGGGAAGCGCTGCGGTGATGTAGCAGTTTTCAAATACAACCGTATTTCCAGGAGGCCTTGACTACTCAATTGCACTGTTTATATAAAGTTTTTACACTTTCCGAACCTTCTAATTGTCTAGGGTTCATTTCAAGTGGATGGTTTTCTCGCTAGCCTCTCCTTTTGCAAGAACGACGTTAAAAATTTGAGAGTGATGTTTGGGTGACTTTCATTCTGCTGTCCCCGGGCTGGGCTAACGTGCACAAAAGCAGCGGGAGCATTGGTCGTTATCCGACGCCTTTTAAAGATGATGCTTGTGCTTTGCCCTCTCTCTTGAGCGGCGCGGCACCGTTCGAGCACGCCTGGCTCCTTGCGCACACCTCAGCCTCTGGCAGAGCTAGTGGCTTCCCAAGGCGCTGCCCGTATTGAGCAGCTCGGACGAGTTATCTGTTCGTGACCGGTCCCACAATGCCGTAGAACGTAGAGGTGAGCCCTTTACTTTGTTACAACGTAGGAATGGCAGCGTGTGTACGGTATACCGCAGGAAAACACTGTCTAAACCAAAGCTTGGCCCGAGCTGCAGGAGCTGGAGCCCATCTCGTAACTCTATAGAGGAAAAAATGCTCTGAACCAGAAGGAAAGTTGGCTTGGTGGGGCGGCCGGCCCGTCTGCTCTCGGCGAGTTCCTCGCTTAGAGTTTGCTCCTTTGAGGTTCTCGTTTCCTCGCACGATGAGCCCCTGCTAACAAAATGCTTGAGAAGCCGTGCGACGACGCAGCAGCCAGCTTGCTGGGAGGGCAGGCAGAGCATCCGCGCCCTCCACCTGAGCTGCGCTTCCAGCTGTGTGCCTGCAGACGGGCGCTGCCGGGGCTGCCTGCCGGCCAGGGCTCACACCGAAGGCGAGAGCTTGAAGGCTCAGTGAAGTTACAAAAGAGCGCTTTTATTTTTTTTACAAAAAAAGGATGCGTTGAGAAGTGTTACTGTGGTACGAGTGGGTGACCCGCCTGCCGCTCCTCTTAGTGTCGCCTGTGCAGGTACGTGGGAGCATGTTGTGCTTCGTCCCCGTAGCAGTCCTGGGCTCGGTGATGAGCTCGGGGGTAAAAAGAGGATTCAAGCAGTGAGAGTCCAAGAGGCAGGTGGGGAAGAGCCCCAGGTACACGTGGCGTGTGAGTTAACCACCGAATCCTCTGGGAACAGGAGCCAGCAGCTGGGAGGTAGGTTGCAGACATGGAGCCGAGTAGGCTTTGAAACCCAGGAGGTGAGTTTTGTGGGGGAAGCACTGTCCTGTGCCTTGGGTTTGCTTCAGCCTCCTCGGAGCGCAGGAGCTGCGGTGAGGGCGGCCGGCTGCGGCAGAGCTGCAGCGAGAGCAGCTGCCAGGGTCAGCTCCTCGCTCGTCTGGCTGGCAGAGTTCAGGGCCGCTGCACGGACACTCCTGGAGATCTGCAGTGGCCGTGGAAAAGCTAAAGAAGCAACAAATAGCTGAGGTTCTATCTTGGTACGTAAGAGTTTTCGGAGTTGAACCTTAAGGAGACGAACCAGCAAACCACCTCATAACTCCAAAGTGGCATTGCGTATTCCGCTGTAGTGGAGATGTCTGTGGTTCTCCCCTGCTTTGGAGGAGCACAGACGTTCCTTGAACGGAAAGCCCTGCCCTTAGCACCGCTGCTGTGCCAGTCACGCTCCCGACATCTGCAGAGAGACAGAAATGTTGCGCTGGTTTTGCCGTTTCCAGAAAAGCCTTCTGTCTTGCTTTCGGCCCGGCCTCTTTGAAGAGTGCTGGGCTCTCTTCTGCCATCGTTTTAAACCTGCTCCCTCCTTGGGGCATTTAACAGCTCCTGCAGTTCCCGGCGTGCATCTTCCGTGCTGTGGCTGCAGGTGGGGATTTGCATGCGTGTGGGGTGCGTAGCCACGCACACCCTCCTGGAGATTTGAGCTTTTAGTCTGGGAACCCAAATATAGTTCCGTGTGATCAAGGGCTCACGAAGAAATCAAGTAATCCATACCTGGGACAAGTCCAGGGCTTAAAATTCTTAATGGCCTTGTTCCCAGGCGCTGCAGCATGTGCTGCGCTGAATACGTTTCGGGAGTCAAGGTCTTTGCTTCTGATGGTTTAATTTGGACAATGAATATCGCTTGATAGTAGCGGTTTATTACATTCGTTTCACTCCTACTTTTCAAAGAATTCTTCTGATGCATTCAGGCTCCTGCCCTTTGGATGCTAATGGACTTCTGCTGGGATTTTGTTTTTGTTATTACGTAGCACCGGGGCTCCCATTTGCAGGGGCTTGGTGTGAAGAATGCTCTGCCCTGAGACAATGCCTCCATTCACGGGCCCTGATACAATGGGAGCGGAACGGTTATAACGTAAATTAGTATGCAAAGCCCCGTCCTAATCAATGCGTTTTGCTCGGTGCCCGTGCACTGCGTGCACCGCTCCCACAAAGTGCTGAGCTGTTCTCTCTGCGCAGCCAGACCGTCGTGCACACTTCAGTGCTAAAATAAATGTGTTCCTGAATCAGTTTTTAGAAAGCAAGAAGAAATTCCCAGTTCGTGTCTTCGCAAGAGTGCAGCAGCTGTAAAAATCGCGGTAGATGGAGCCCAGCTCTGTGGCCGCAGCTGGTTTTGCCTGACCTTTTTTTTTTTTTTTTTTGAAGTAAAACCCACTACAAATGACGGTTGGTCCTTGCCTCTCCGTGTGTGTGGACTGCCGGAGCAGAGGGCTGGCGTGGTGCTGGCTGATGGGGAGAGCAAAAAGCGCTCTCCTGCGACGAGCCCCGCTCACCGCCCGGCACCGGTGTCTTTATGTGCGATACTGCTCGTCTTCCCAAGCCCTGCAGCAGGTTATGGTTGCGACCGTTCATGTATTCTTCTAGTCCATGCGTGTCGTCCCTTGTCAGCGAGGGTCACAAACGTCTGAGCAGCTACACGGCAGATGTTCTGTTTGATGGAGTGATACAGCGCTGTTTTGTCCCAGCCTGAAGTTAAGGAATGGCTTTGAAATGCACTTCTGGCAACACAGTTGTGCAATTTAAAACGCAGGAAAATGAGGAGTTCCTTGGACTGACCTGCGCAAATCCAGCAGGCTGAAACTTTTAACTTTCCCAGTCTATAACCGACAAAAAGTCATCGAGCGGGAAAGCCTGGCGGAGGATCTGCAGCTCTTTGGTGGTGACGGTGGAGGAGAGGGAATCATCCCAAACAGGCAGCTCAGGGAGAAGCAGAAAGGTCAGGATCCTTCAGCATCTGCACCTGCACGCGTGCTCCGTGTCGTTTTCCGAGCGTCGTGGTGCTCTCGTCGCCCAAAGCCAGCTCACGAACCTGCCTGTGTAACAAATCGTTGCTGCTCAACGATAGCGTGGCCTTGGGAGAGTGTTCTGGGCGGTGGTTCTGCGTTGCTGTAGCAGGGCAACGGTGCACATTAGAGGAATTTGCAGAAGCTTGTACCAGAGGAGCTGTACGCAGAGGCTGTGCGTGAAGTCAGCATAAAATCCCGGAATTTATAGCAACCTTTGCAAAGTGTCATCACCGGGAGCCTGGAACAAAGCTCTGACGCGCTGGGAAATACCTGTGTCTT
>VZSC01004481.1:33459-48390 GCA_013398225.1 Steatornis caripensis
GGTGGGGAACAGAAACTCAGATAAATCCTTGCAGAAATAGGGAGAAACGGCTAACGGGAGAGCACCTTCTGTGTGGCGTTGGCCAGTCGGAATTGGTTTGTTCGTCCAAAGGTTAAGCCTGCGACCTGGAGATGGATACCAGCTTCACTGAGTTCGCTGTCGCTCATCCTAGCAGAGGGCTGACGTGGCCACGTTTTGCTGGAACTCCAATACCGAGATACCCCATGTATCCCAGTATCACAGGATGCACTGGGTGCGTGGCGTAGGCGCAGCCTTGGAGTCCTGCACGGGCTGAGAGCGGTGCTGAAGCACTGCTCCTCTTACCGAGGTCAGTTCGCGTGCAGCCGCAGCGCGTCCCAGTGCAGCATGGCACTCGTCTCTCATGCTGTGTCCCCATGCTGCGGGCGATGCTGACACACCCGGTCCTGCGGGATGTGCGCGATGTGNTCATCCTAGCAGAGGGCCGACGTGGCCACGTTTTGCTGGAACTCCAATACCGAGATACCCCATGTATCCCAGTATCACAGGATGCGCTGGGTGCGTGGCGTAGGCGCAGCCTTGGAGTCCTGCACGGGCTGAGAGCGGTGCTGAAGCACTGCTCCTCTTACCGAGGTCAGTTCGCGTGCAGCCGCAGCGCGTCCCAGTGCAGCATGGCACTCGTCTCTCATGCTGTGTCCCCATGCTGCGGGCGATGCTGACACACCCGGTCCTGCGGGATGTGCGCGATGTGTTGGTTGAGGGTGGGCGCTACATGGAAACGGCTCTCCAGTTTCTGCGTCAGAACAGGCTCTGGAGCAGCACAGCCGTGCCCCGGCCAACAGCCCTGAGCTGGTTCGCCTCTGCGCTGGGGGTAATCTCAGCCTGGGCAGTCTGGCTGCGAAGAGCTGGGAGCCAGTGACGTTAGCGAACCTCTGGGCCAAGAAAAGCGCAGAGGTTGCAGCAATGACGGAGTGGTGCCCAGATCATCTGCTGGAGAGGGCCGGGGTTGAAGCGAGGGGCGCCGGAGGCGGCCGAGATGTACCATTGCTTGCAAAAAAAAAACCCGAGATCGGAAAATGTGCCGTTTGTCGGTTTGCCCTTACAGCCTCTGGTTGGTACCCAAAGTAAACAATTACGCCTTGTGTTACAAAAGCCATTCTTAATCTCTCTCAATCCTCGGTCATGAGGCTGTGAGGTGAAGGGGTTTATAGAGACCAAAATGAATCGGGGTCGCCGAGCGATGCAGCCCTGGAATAGCTGGACTGTGTGATCCGCCGTGCCGGGAGGTGCAGGAGGCCTCTCCGCTGCCCGAGGTGGCCTCGGGAAGGGGCTGGGACAGGAGGCTCCAGGGGTCCATCTCTGCTGGCTCCCGGTACAGGGCAGCAGCCGGCGGTGAAGTGCCGCTCGACCGCGTTGTTAGCAAGTGGCATTTAAGCCGGTTGCAGTTGATGTCTGGCCTTAAGGAGCCTTGTCGCTTGGGCTGTTTTCCGTGAAGGCTTGTTTGACCTCTGTCAAGGGACAAATTAGCTGGGCAGCGTGGGTTGGAGACCTGGCCCTCGCGTCCAGCACGCTGACCTGCCTTTCGGAGCTGCCGCTCTCGGGAGCATCAGTACCTTGATGGTGTCCATGTGCTAAGCCTGCGGGTGTGAGAGGGTGTTGGAGCTGTGGCGAGGTGGTGCTGGCACATGCCATCACCATCCTGCCTCTCCGGTGGCCAAGAAAAACAAGTCCAGGAGCTGACACAGTTCAGAACTCCACTGCAGAAGGATTTTCAACCCAGGCAGGCTCCGCGATTCAGCTCAGGGCACGGCCCCGAAAGTGATTGCACTTGATGGAACGAGATGGCAAGCGGTGGGGGAAGAAGAGGTGGCTTCAGCCAGCGGCTCCGGCAAAAGCAACGCTCGGCAAGCGAAGCCGTAAGTGCCCCCTGCCGTGTGGGGCTGGGTCAGTCAGAAGCAGGCAGCGGTAACGGCGATTTCAGCCACCCAAGTGCCTGTTGATCCGGTGTTGGTTCAGGATGCGGTGTAGGGAGCTGCTGCTGGACGTTAGCGGTGGTTTTCTGTTCCGGCCACCCCTTGTTGCTGCGTGTGGTGCAGGCATGCAGAGAGAAACTGGCCTGGCAGCGGAACTGGACGTAAGAAAATTGAGCAAATGTTTTAGAGCCGGATAAATTCCTTGATCTCCATGGTAGCGAGCGGTTACATTGGAATGGCCGATGGAAAGCGGGAAGAACCCGTAGCGATGTTTTATGAAAAACGCTGTAAACTGCTATTTCACTGGAAAGCAGATAACCGTTAAGGAAATAGGATAGGAAGTCATTAGAAAGGTTGAAAAGCATACTGAAAACCTGCAGCGTTGCTGTAGGAATTGACTATCACGGCGAGGTCCCTGGGCAGGGACTCCGTAGAAGCGCAGAGCAGGGGACGCGAGGCCGGAGGAGGTGCGTGCGGTTTAGGGGAGCTGAATGAGGGATGGCTCGGGTTGTGTCTTCATCCCGAATGGGTAAGTAAATAACGTGGCCTTCACCAGGTGTCGCAATGCTTTCTGCAGTGCTCTTGTGTAACGGCCCCGCTCACTGTGATCAGCAAACTTCACTCTGCAGTAAGATTATTTTTTTAAAGTTTTTAAGGCTTCTTAATGGACATAGATTTACAGCGTAGCCGTCAGAAGAGCAGTAGAGAAAGCCTGGCAACTATTTTTTTTTTGCCTTTTATTGAGTGGGAGAAATTAGCACTGAAGAAAATCAGCCCGTGGGACTCAGAACCGGAAAATTTCAGAGTAGCAAAGAGTTTTAAGGTTTGCCAAAACAAAGAAATAATGCCACTTTCTAGAAAACATTGCCAGGTGTCATTTCTACACCCAGGCTGCGTTCAGCCGTCCTTCGGACCCCGCGCCTGCCCTGTCCCCGTGGGAAGGAGCTGCATTTCAGAGCACGTTGCGGGGTAGTTGCCCTTAGAGTTTTCCTTGCTGTTCGTCTCTCGGACCTCATGGAAGCGTTTCCCTCGCTGTCGTTGCGTAGAAGGTGGGTCTGGGGGAACACCACTCGAGGAGGCGCCGGCGTGCCGCAGGCCAGGCTGCGGGAGCTGCCGGGAGCGGGCAGGGCTGGACATGGCTCCCAGCTCCGGCCGTTGAGTCGCTGGTGGCTCAGAGCACACCTGCCCCAGCCATCAGCTGCTGCACTTCAGTGCGGTGGGGTGGAGATAGATTTTACCCATACAGTGCCGAGGTGTTAACATTTTCCCTTGAATTTTAAATAAATCGCTTCGTATGCAGGCTTGGTTGTGACTCACACCCTTAGGCTGATGGCAGCAGCGGCGTGTTTAACTCGTGCTAAAATGGGGGCAAAACTCAGCTTAAGACTTGAGTCACATGCAAAAGAGTAAGGATGGGAGAGAAAACAGAGTAAGGATGGGAGAGAAAACCAGCCCGGTGGAGTGCCCCGACCCAGCGGCTCCGGTCCATCCGGCGTGGCTGCGGCAAGCCGGCTGGGAGGGCAGAGAGCCTGCTGCTGGCTCCGGGCCGGTGATGTTCCCTGCACGCACGCATGCCTGGGGACGATTTATTATGGCGCTTCAGAACTGGAAGCGGGTGCTTTGTCACATTAGAAAGTCAGAAAATTCCCCTCTTCATGGCATAAGGTCCTGCCTCTGAGCCCTGTTAGTCTGCCTTTAGAATGGCAGCGTGGAAGCGGTATTGGGAGCGACCTTTGATTCCACGTTGACTTAGAATATGGAAAGCTGCACTGCTGGTTTTAGAAAGGAAAAAAAAGGACAAAAAAAAAGGCAAGCTGAATGAAATGTGCTGGTTAAAGCTGTTCTTGTAAAACCGTCCGGGCCACTTGTGGGTCCAGCGGGGTGGGGAGGTGCAGAGCGGTAGTGGGAAATCTGTTTTGGGAGATCTGAGGGGAGAGGGAGAGAGGAGAAAATAAACCACAAACCCAGAAAGCTAGCGCCGGAGGAATGGGACTTGTCTTCAAATCCTTGCGCTTCTACTTAACTTAGTGAAGGTCGTGATGGCACGTGGGTTGTACAGAAACGGGGGGGACATGAAAGTACCTTTGCGTTCGGTCGGTGCAGACCTGTATAGGTGGGCAGGGAGATACGGTGATGGGATACAAATCGGGAACACAGCTCCCACGCTGAGCCGCGGCTTCTCCTCGCTCGTTAGTGGTCTCTGATGGGGCGGGAGGAGAAGGCAGGCTGGGGAAGCCCTTGAAGGTCACTGCGCTCCCGAGCGGTTCAGGATAATCTGACTTGCAGAGCAGCACACGGAGCCTGTTAGCAGAACATGAAAGAATTTCTGTGCGGATCTATTTATATTGATATTCTCAAAAATGCGGCGAGTAAAAAGCTTTTGGAACCGCTGGGGAGTTCATTGCAAGTATTGTAGATCTGCGGCCTGCACTCTCCTTCTGAAAACAAGACAAGGGAAGGGAGGACCGGAGCACAGGGGCTGACGTGCTTTGGTGGAGCGCGTCTCCGGCAGCACCGAGCAGCCCGGCCGGGAGGCAGGCTGTGCCGGGACACGGGGCAGGAGAGCCCGTCTTGGGCTTGGCGGCTGCTGTATCCGGGCTCCCAGGCTCGGGCTGCTCTGTCCCAAGGCTGCGTCTGCAGGGAGCGGAACGCGGCTGTAGGAGCGGGTTTGTACAGGAACCGCGACCAAACGGGGCTCTGACTAATTCAGCTCGAACCGCGGTGCGTGCGGGCGGGCGCTTCGTGCCGGTGCCAGGCAGCGTTTGAAAATGCGGCTGCGTTAGCTGCCTTGGAAAACGTCTCGGCTTATTGCTGCGAGGTCCCTCGCAGAACGCTGCTCGCGCTACAGTCTTTTTAGAGTGAAAATTGAGCTGCTGCAACAATGAGCGCATCCTCGAAATCCGTGACAACTGCCTTGTAAAGTAATCTTAAAGCCTATCTGTCTTGACAGTGCCTCTTAATGGCTTACTAATAATGCTTTAAGATTTGCTGGAGCTCTGCCGCAGCCCTGCTGTAGGTTCGTAGTGGTCTGCTATGCTCTCCTCGGAGCTGAGATCCCCTCGGTTTTCACAATGAAGCAAAATCCCCCCCCAAACTGGGCACGGTGGAAGGTATTTTCCAAGGGCTCTGTTGCAGCGAGGCAGCCGGAACAGGCAGGGAGAGATCTCCCTGGCTCCTGGCGAAGGAGCTGGGTGCGCTGCAGCTTTCAGGAGCACTTTCTGTTGTGCTGGAGCCGTGGGTTCGTTATCCTCTGCAGCCGTTTTGTCATGGGTGACACGGGAGCTACTAGGACTTCTAAGAATTAATTGCGTGAGTTCCACGAGCAAAAAGTCCAGCTCCATTAACACATATTTTGCTCTGACGTGGGTTTTGTGCCTGGCGGTGTGGGGAAGGGGTCGCGTGATCCAGACATACAGCGCTGGATTAAATTACCGCGTGCTGCAGGGTATTAAATCTCAGGTTTTGGTCTCCTGTGTGGGTGGGTGGGGGGGGATTACTGGTACAGACCACATCGCTGCTAAGCTGCAGGATGTTTTTAATCTAAAGTAAAATAGCAACCAGAACGCTTGGTGCGTGCCTGGGCTTTCGTCATCGCCAAAGAAGGTTTCGTGTCCAATCCTGGCAGCTCTGCTGAAGGGACGGGTGCGGGGGCGCGGGGAGAGGCACCAGAGCAAAAGCAAACGGAAGCAAAGGGTATTTGAATGGTCAGTTTGACTTGGTAAACGTTTGGGAGAACGGGTAAAGCGAATGAAGAATCCTTGGGCTAAACAGGGAACAAAATGCAGCGTGCGGGTGGATTTTGTATTTCAAAAGTACTGACGAGCTGTATGCTCTAGCGAACAGGCAAGTGCCAGGCTCTGCTCTCTGGCCAGGCTTTCCTCCCACTCCCCTGGGGTTCACTTCTGCCGTGTTAATAATTACTAGAATGTACTTTCAGGCAGGGTATTTGTTTTCCCTCCTCATGATGTGCAAGAGCGGATAATGAAATTAATTTGCACACTTCGTGAGTTTGCAAAGCTGGCTTCAGCCACGTTGCCACGATACTGCGCGGGTGCCGGCGGCTCCCGGGGCCCGTGTTTGCACAGCCGGGGCAGCGGGCTGCTATCGTGGGTAAACAGAGCTCGGAGGCGAGATGGGACGTACCCAGCCATGAGAAATGCTCTCTCCGAAGCCAACACAGAGCGTGTGGGCTTAAAGCCCCTTTCCAGGGCGGAACGCTTAACTCTGCTCGTGCCAGTCGGCGAAGCAGGTAAACAGCCGAACAAAGCCCTGAAATTCCAGCGTTGCTCCTGGAAGATTGCGGAGCTTACGATACGGCCGCTCGGGCAGCCGAGGAGCCCGCTGGTGAATTCAGATGTCGTATTATACCCTTGACTTTAACTAACGAGTCCCCGAATTCTCCAGCTCGAGGTTTGTAGTACGCAAACCGTGGTGTTTTCTGGGAGCGCTGGGCAGTGGTCCCCAGGGCTGGCCGGGCTCTGCAGGGCTGTTTCCACTTAGGAGCTCGCTGGTAAGGCTGCGCGGTCTGCAGGAAGCTCCGGGGAGGTGGCCGGGCTTCACCGTGCGCAAGCAGGGTGAGAACTGCACCTCTTGGTGTTTTCCGTCTCCCTCGCCATTGTGCTTGGCCGGGAGGTGCAAGCAGCCTGCAGATGTAGACCTGGTTGAGCCGTTTTCTGCACCTCAGTTCACGGCACAGGTACGTGTGGTAAAGGACCGAGACTGTCAAAGCCTGACACTCCTGTCCTGCTGTTGAGGCCCTCCGTTCGCACCACCCTCGGACACCTGCCCACCAGCGCGGATGGCCGCCGGCTTGGCGTGGCTGCGTGCCGAGCTGGGCACCACCGCGCAGCCTGGGGTTGCGTCCCGGCTTGTGAGAAGGTTTAGTCCTCCGGTCACGGAGACACAAGCTGGTTGTGCTCACCTCTCAAGGCTGTGGTTCGCAGGTGGTGCGGCA
The DNA here is from genome assembly GCA_013398225.1 of Steatornis caripensis. NCBI lineage: Eukaryota > Metazoa > Chordata > Aves > Caprimulgiformes > Steatornithidae > Steatornis > Steatornis caripensis. The sequence goes on from VZSC01004481.1 coordinate 40,366, forward strand.
CTTGGTGCAGCGTTACCAGGAGGACCGCAAACATCTCCTTTGCCTGCTGTGATCCCGCTGAGAGCACGTGCGCTGTCTGCCAAGTGCCAGCCACGTCAGACTGGCGCAGACCTGGGGGACCAGGTATAAATAGTACCGCTCCGGTTGTACCATTCGTACCTGTTTCCTCGTGATTTACGTTCTAAGGCTTAGCACCATGGGCCCCTTACCGTGTTCTTTTGATCTGTCTGCAGACTGGCTTTGGGCTGCTCCCGTGGCAGAGACTGCCTCTGACTTGTGGCGTCTGTGTTTTCCCCCTGGGGTCAGTCAGCCTGACTCGGATCCCTCCCTTCTCCAAATTTTGCTCCCGAGCGCCGTGTTGTCGCGTTGGGCTCCTCAGCCTGGCCAGGTGAATCCAGCTCGCAGCTGGGAGACAGGCTTTTCCTTTTTAAGGAAGACAAGGAGGCGGCAGAGAATCTGGGTTTGGTTTTTTTCCCCCCCAACTTGGCGCACACACGTTCTGTCTGAACGTGGCCTTTTTGAAGACGCTCGGGCTCCTGGGCCAGCCGCGGTGGGGATGTGCCGTGGTGCCGGGGACATCCGCGGAGCCTCACGCAGCCCCGGCTATTCTTAATTTGGCTCAGTTTTTGGCGAGTGTTTAAGCAGTAGCTTTATAACAAATGGTGGTACAAGAGGCCTCGTGCATGTGTAACTTAATTAAGCCCAAAGTCGGGAGGGGCTCTCGATTGCTTTTGAAGCGTAGGGGCCCCTGTCCTTATGGAAACGATCTATTACAGCATGCCCGTTTTTACAGCTTTCCATCGCTCCCGCTCTGATGACACGTTCAACAATAGCTTTGTAGAGAAAATTGAATTTCCCCTATACAAGAGTAGGCTCGTTTTGGTAAATGCGTTCCTATGTCTTTATATACAATAGATCGCCTTCAAAAGCACTGTAATGTGAGAGGTGGAGATGGAGGAAGAAGAGAGGAGGGCTGCAGGTTTGTGGAGAATTAACCTTGACTGGGTTCTTGGCAAACCAGCAGCGGGCTTGTGGCGTGCCCAGACCTTTCCTGCCGTCCCCTGGAAGAGGATGGCCGCTGTGTTCTTACGTGTTTACGGCCGGGGTCCTTGGCGGTGTGCTGAGCCAGGCGTGAGCCTCCTGGCACTGGCAGGGCCGCAGGCAGGGTACCCTGCCGGCACCCGCGGCAGCGCACGCACCGCTTGCTGGACTAGGAACGGGAAAATGGGACGGGGAATTTGGCTTCTGACACGAGACGAGCAGAAGTGACGAAAGTAACGGGAAAGCGGCTTCTCCCTGTACGCCCGGCAGCCTGCGGTGGAGGGCATGTGGTTTGCTTGGAGAAACTCACGCTTCGGTTTTATCCGCGTTGGCTGCAGCACACCGAGCCCCGCGGAAGCCACGGCAAGCTTTTTTCCGCTGTCGTACAGCTTGTTAAACAGCAGCGTGGCGGTGGTCTGTCGTCAGCAGACGCGCAGCTCCAGACGGAGCTCTGCTTCCAGCTCGGGCTGAAATAATCCGGGAAGATCCACTGTTTTTATCAGCATGTCGGGGCTCGGGGAGCCGCGGCGTCTTTTTGAGTAGCACGAAAAGTGTGGGAGGAAGCTTTAGCAGTTCAAAACTGCGTGGAGCCAGCCCGGAGAGCAGCAGCGTGCGTGTGGCTGCCCTGCAGCCCAGAAATCTGCGCAGCAGACCTTCCGCAGCACTCGCACCCCTTCCCTCCCCGCCTGCGCTGCGGCACACGCCTCTGAAACCGGCAGAAGCCTTTCCCCCGCCGTAGCCCAGTTGTTGCCCGGTGTTGGCTCCGTGCCGTGCTTGCTCCGTGATGCGTGGTGTGCTTGTGAGAGGCTGCCGTGGCAGAAAACTCAAACTTTACGTGGCCTAGACTTTGTTTCCCCTCCCTTCAATTTCCTTCCGTGCTTTCAGACTTCCCATTTTAATGCGAGCTGTGAATCGATCCCTTCCGTATCTTGAGGGAGAGCGTCACACGGATTTGGTGTTTTGCTGGGAGTACGATGGGTTTGCAGCTTTGATGCGTTGTCCTGTGCTGGGTTTTGGTGGTGGCGGTGGTTTTGGCCGCCGCACCTCGTGGCGGGCAGTGCCGCCTGCGAGCGCGGAAGGTGGGACGTGCGTCTGCTTACGGCCTGCGCTGCTTAGGGAGAAGGAAACTCCTTCCGAGCAGAAGCCAGCTTAGGTGCCTTGGATATTCTCCGGATGTGGATCGCCTGCCGCGGTGTTTTGGTGTTTAGGAGGCCGGTTTTCCAAAGCTCGGTGTAAGAAGTCCTGTGCGTGAAGCCTGCGCGGTGTGCTGGCCTGGAGAGGGCCTCCAGGTCACCTGCCCCAAGGCAGGTTCTCGCCATCAGGGGGTCTTATCCTGCCCGTGTCTTCCCAGTATTGGGGGGTGAATAAAACTTCGAGCGATGCGTTAATAGAAGGTTTGAAAGGCCAGCTTGGCGTTCCTAATGTGAGCCCTGTGTCACTGAAGTCTTCTGGTTAGTTTGGAAAATGGGAGCATCCAAGCTTTCGCCGCCTTCCCTTCCCTGCTGGAATGGTGCTTAATGGTGCTGGGGCTTTCTGGTTTTGTGGGGTTTTTCTTTTAATACCCGTCTCGATTCAGTTCTTGCCGTGACGTTTAAAAGCTGCCAGCAGTGTGGCAAGCAAACAGCAGTTTTGCTGCAAAGTGATTTGTATATAGTGAAACATCGGTCTCGAACCCGCTGGCCTCAGTTGAAAAGGAGAAAGAGGCAGATGGCCAAAACGAAATTCCTGGGTTTGCAGACCCCAAATGAGAATAAATCGGCTAAGTTCTGTGTTTGCTTTTTCCCCAAAGCCTGACGCCTTCAGGGCCCCTGCCTGGAAAGTGGTGATGTGTGAGATTCGTTCTGTCGCCTAGTGCTTGCTCCTAAATCCACCAAAATATTCCCGGGCTTCCCACGCTTGGAGGAAGCTTTGCGTGTTTGCAGCGGGCACGAGGACGCTGGGACGGGGAGAGGGAAACCAGCACGAGTTGCGCAAAAACGGGGAGGAAGAGAAATGTTTTGCTGAGATTACCGCGGTCTTTCATGCTCGCAGCTGGGGAATGATGTTACTTGGCTGTTGCGACATCGCGGGCTGAACGCGAGTTTAAACGTGGACATCCCGAAGCGTTTGTTCAAATCCGCCGAGGCTCGAGCAGGCGTTCCGTGAGGGCGTCGCTGGCGTCCGCGCCACCCGTGCTGCGCGAGGCTGGTCGTAGCAGACCTCGGCACTGAGGGTCTCCTCGCCTTGAGGGATCCGGATCCTGCTGCAATGGCCCTGGCTCCTTTTGCAAAATATTTTTGGTTTCTTTCTTTCTTGTGTAATTAACGTGCTTGGTCATCCTCTCCTCTGGGGTTTAAGGGCTCGTTTACGTCATGTAGGTTTCTTTGTAGTAAAAGCTGGTCTTTGTCTTAGGCTTTTACATAACGAAGCAAGTAACGCAGAAAATTGGACAGGGCCGGAGCAAAAGCCTTGTTTGGGGTTTTACCGCGGTGTGTATGTACATTATGCATGTGTGTGTTTGTCCGTGCGTGTACATATGAATGTACAGAGATATACACTAGGATTAAGTAGTATTTATTTAATTAAAGCAGCCCAAACTCACAGGACGGGGTCTCAGTTCGCTGGTAGAATCTGCCTGCTGCGCCCCGGCCCAGCTGCGTTACGTCAGCGCAGATACCGAGCTCCCGCAGGCGAACAAGGCACAAAGCTATTGGTGATGTAGCCACGTAACGGAGATGCCCGCGCTAATTTAAACAGCCGAAAAGAAGCACAGATGCATTCTGCTTTCCGTTACCTTCTTGAGCCTTGCCTTTCTCCAGCTAAGCAGCAGATGGGACTTGCAGGAGCTGCCACGAGCCGTCTGCAGGAGTGGTGGTCACCCTGCAGCCTCCCCTCGGGACAAGTCACAAGTGCCAGGAATGGGGAGGTGGGAAGCGCGGAGGAGCCTCGGCCCGGCCGAGGACACAGCAGAGCGTGCCAGCACACCCTGCCAGCCTCTTGCGCCTGGGTCCCGGAGCTGGCACCGGGACGGTGGGGTAGGTGACGCAGCTCGCTGCCAGGGCACCATCGGTCGCTGCTGCTTCATCTGTTGCACTTGCGTTCACTGCGATTTAGTCGGCATCAAATCAAGGACAGCGATGGCTAGGAATTGTCTGTGCTAACATGTTTCTCTGTCTTGAAAATTGGGCCCAGCTTGGTTTTGGGCCTTGGCTGATGCTCATGAACCCCTTGAACTGCACTTCAGCAGAGCAAACCGCAGCGAGCCGCAGCCGTAGCTCCCTGCCGGGCACGGGGGTCAGAGTCCGGCTCCCCAAACCATCCTTGGAACGGAGCTGATCGTGCAGATCTGTGCTGTTTAAATTTTGCCGTAATAACAGCAGCCCTGGGGAATCCCCATCTTTCCCCGCTGGTGAGACCGTCAGGACAGGCTCTGAGCACGTCGTGTGAACTGTGCGTGCCGTGGAGGCTCGCCCCGCTCGCAGCTGGTGAGCTGCGGGTGAACGCTTTGCACTCCTCGTACCTCTCAGCGTGTGCATTTCTTGCCTGTTTCCTGCATGCAGGATAGTTTGGGCTGCATTTTTAGCTCTCCAGTGCATGCAACACGCAGTACAGCGTGCAGTCTGCTTAAAGTTAGCGTTGCCGGTCGCTCTGTAGGTGCTTTGTGTGAGTCCTTGGGATGTACTCGATTAGGGAAGGATGTTTCACCCCATATGCAGCAGCAATGGGAATATCCGAGTGGAGTTCGTGGCTGCTCTAAGGAGGCTGATGTGCAAGAAGTCCGGCAGATGATGGTGTCGGCAGATGTGGTCACAGCCCTTCGCTGGTCGAAGCCTGGTGGGTTTCTGTGCAAAGCAGAGAGGAGATGGGTGAAGCGCAGAGTCCTCCCTCTCTGCAGTTCTTGGTCCGAGCCGGTGATCTGGAGCCATCCTGCAACCGCACCGAGAGGACAACGGTGTCGTCATCGGCTCTTCCACTCTGACTCACGTTGGTCCGGCAGGGCCGTATGCCACTCCAGCCTTCCTGTAACACGCCGGCCGCTCCAAAGGTTTCCTCATGGCAGCTGATCCCGCTCCCAGACCGCAGCTCGGAGAACCGACTGAAACAACAGTTTGGTAACCTTGGCCAGAAACCAGATAATCAGCGGCATCCAGAAATGTTGCAATATCAAGAGGCAGCTGCATATAGATAATTGAGGGAAGGGTTTGTGGGAAAAACTGCTCCCGGAGAAACCGTACAGGCAGAGTGGTTGCTCGTGGTTTCAGGGTACTGTCGGGGCTCGCTCTTGTTTCAGACTTTGTGTATCCCGAGAACGGTCCCAGCTGGAGTATTCCGCCTCGCAGGGCAGTTGGGCAGAAATTTCCAGATGCAGTCTTGTTAAATACTAACACGTAGCGTCATAGTACAAACTTAAGAGTTGTTACAATTGGAGACCATTGCCCGGTGCTCGGATGCCGGGGCAGGAAATGACACTCGCAGGTTAAATGTGTAGGGGTTGTGGTTTACGTTTAACCCGTCAGCAGGGCTGGTTTCGTGTAGCGAGTCATTGCGGGAGAGCCGTTGAGGAGCTGGGCTTTCACGGTGCCTGGCGAGGTGTGAGCATCATCGTGACCGTGGCCCTTGAAGGCGTGGGTGCACGTCCACGTGCACAAACCACTCGGCAGGCTGAGCGTCTCTGTTGCCTTGATTTCTGCAGGTCCTAAGAAACGCCGGGAAGGGGCATCTGTTTCCCAGACGACTGAAATACTAATAGCTGCCGTAAGTCGTGTTACTAAGCCTGCTTGGCTGGCGCGTATTTGAGGAAGCAAGCGAGCTTCGCCTGAGCCCCTTGCAAATACATCCAGATGTGAGTAGTTACAGGCGTATCAGGAGGTCAGGAAGGCGAAATAAATATTTGTGAAAGGCGGAAGAGAGGGCGGTTATTGTGGGGACCGGGCACTGATCTTGAGAACGGGAGAGGAGAAGCCATGCAAAGAGATGAAGATGTTTCATCTATAAGAACTCCTGATAAAGAGCAACACACCCCCCACACCCCCAGCCTTCGAAAGCCAGGAATGAAAANCTCGCCTGAGCCCCTTGCAAGTACATCCAGATGTGAGTAGTTACAGGCGTATCAGGTCAGGAAGGCGAAATAAATATTTGTGAAAGGCGGAAGAGANTTCGCCTGAGCCCCTTGCAAATACATCCAGATGTGAGTAGTTACAGGCGTATCAGGAGGTCAGGAAGGCGAAATAAATATTTGTGAAAGGCGGAAGAGAGGGCGGTTATTGTGGGGACCGGGCACTGATCTTGAGAACGGGAGAGGAGAAGCCATGCAAAGAGATGAAGATGTTTCATCTATAAGAACTCCTGATAAAGAGCAACACACCCCCCACACCCCCAGCCTTCGAAAGCCAGGAATGAAAAGATAGCAAGTTCCGTGGGGCGAAGAAAGAAGATGTTGAGTTGAAGGTGGGGGCATGACGGAGCGGTGAAGCTGGGGTAACCCCAGAGGTGACAGCAGGCCAGCGTGCTTCGCAGCCGGCTGCGTTCAGAGCGGGGAAACCCAGAGACCTCTCGATTTGCCTTGTTTTGGTAACGGCTGTAAGAATTAGCACCTCGTGCTGCGGTATCTTATTAATCGCTAATCGTTGTGATTACCCATTGTAAGGGCGCTGAATGCAACGCACCTGTGTTTGCACTGCTGCCTTGCAGGCCTCCTGCTGCTCTCGGCCTTATGTACCCACGGTGGAAAAGGACGGACTTTACTCTTCCGGAGCCAGAGCACAAAGCACAATCGTTCCTTGTTCCCCAAAGTGCACGTTCCCGCCGGGGCGCACAGGCCGTTTTAGGTGCTAATCGTGACTTGGGTAGGCCTAACCGGTAGAGGAAAAGCTGGCGAAGAGCAGGTCTTGGATGCTGGGAGCGTGTCGGTAACACTGCGCTGAAGAGGATGCGCACGGGCAGCGCTGGGCTGAAGGGGTGGCGGTGGCTTTTTTTGAACGTGCAGCCTGTTAGTGACGTACACCGGGATGGCAGCGCGCGCGCTCGGCCGGTGCCGCCGTACTGCGCGGCTCAGGGATGGCCCTGGCTGGGGTGCAGGCGTCTCAGCGAAGGTATCAGCAGGGCAATGGAGAAGGGCACGGTTCAGCACCTTGAAAGACCTCAGCTTTTGTTTTCCGCCCCGTGCTTTCCAGTGCTGGGCGAGGGGGGGCACATTCTGGGCATGATCCATGGGAATTGTTATTTTAAGGCAATTTTCAAAGATTTGAAGACACCTGTTTTTCTGGGACAGAGTCCTCAAAAGGAGCCTGAGGTTTTAAAATTTTCATGTTTCGGTGGGGTTTGTTCGTATTCCAACCTTTTCAGACCAAACAAATGTGTTGCATTTGTGCAAATAACATCTGCGCCTCTAATTGCCATCCTTGCATTGGAGTTTTTTGTAGCGGGTAAGAGCCTCCAGCCAGCTTTCTTCTCATTGTCTGGCATTTAAAGAAGTCTGCACAATCTTTTTCGCTCCAAGCTGGCAGGGTATGAGCAGGCTCCAATGCACAGATCTTGGGCATGAGCTAATTTGTTGTGGCTTCGGATGGAGATGGCAGGAGCCTGGCTGGGCTGCACGCAGCAGGGTGAGAGAGGCTGTGCGAGTGCCTGTGCCGGCACCTGCGGGAGGGAGGACAGGGTTTTGGGGACGGGACGGGCAGCCGGTGGTGCAGGCAGAGCCGGGGAAGGCAGCCGGTGGTGCAGGCAGAGCCCGGGGAAGCTGTCGCTCCACCTTGGATACATCTGAAGGCATTTGAGGACTTCGTTGTTGTTTGCATTTTCCCATCTCACTGTTTGCATTTTCTCTTGTCGCAGATACAGATGTTGCTCACTGCGCCCGTGAAGGCAGGAGGGGTAGGGCTAAGGGGTTTAAATGTACACCGGGTTTGTTGGGGAGGAATCTCCTCTCCTGTCAGGCACCGTGTTGGCTGCTCCGACCGTGTACATCTGTGCCTGTCCCGATTTGCCTGTTGCTTTTGCTGGGAG